>JAMZAV010005832.1:0-39745 GCA_024449915.1 Sweltsa coloradensis
AATCACCCAATTGCCGGGGAATCTGTAGTTCCGCAGCAAATAGTTGTCCCGAATAAATTTAAAAAGGATCAAGCCTATCTCTGAACACTCTTCTAGGTCTAGGTATCTCCTCTTCGTCAATTAATAAAAATCCAACCGGAGCACCGAACATTTCGCCTAGGCCTAGGCCGATGACAGAATGTAAACACAAACAGCTGAGTGAGCAGCTGACAAAAACCTGCCGTGCCGTGCTTAGTGCCAACCTTAACCTAAAACAGCGCGCGAAATTAAATATATTTCAAACATCGAAATGGTTGTATAATGTTGAAAACAATTTTTAATTTACGAATTTTACTCAAAGATTCCATCAATATTAATATTGAATTAACTATTTATCATCAAATATCTGAAGTGGGAAAGGTCGGCCATTTTGGATAAACAAACTTTTAGGAGTTAATTTTAACTCCTAATAAAAAGCAGGAGTTAAATTTGGGAGCTAAATAACTCCAAAAATTGCTCTACTCTCTTTTGTGGATACCGAATTGGGAGTAAAGTACGGCTTACTCCTAAATTTAACTCCGATTTCGGTTAACTCCCCTTTGTGGATCCGGGCCCAGAAGAGTTAGAGTTAGAGAGAGTAAGAGAACTTTTCATAACATCGTGGGTGCAAGTGAACCAAAGGCGAATTCACATCAGAGCGCTTTGCTTTTGCTTGATGTCCAGATATTATTTATAGTTGGCGACTATGACGCTGTTATGATGGTAGTCTTATCATAGACATAAATTAAAAAAGGTGCCTCCACCGGGGATTGAACCCCGAACCTCTGATGTCTGGGCAGATGCTCTCACCCCTTTTTATTATTAATTTTCTTAACTTCAAATAAAAATGGTCCCGTGCCGTGGTTGAAATAAAAAATATAATTTCATCTACCAAAATTTAATATTCAAGCAAAAGCCAACAATAAAGCCACTTTGTTACGACTTATCTCATCTTAATTTGACAGCCGTGGTTCAATCCCCGGTGGTAACACTGTTTTAAAACCATAATAATATATACAATGTTAATTGAAATTGCCAAATAAAGTCGAATAAAATACTGTATTTAGATTATGTTTATTATCATCATGGAAAGTGGTTTTCCGCGTGCTTCAACCCATTTTTTTCTCCTATTATTATTATTTTGTTTATTCTTGTTTGTTAAAATTGCAACAAGAAACGGCGTCGACGCTAGCAAATATCTTGCTAAAACACTCAAAATCTGTGGAAATCTTGTGCCGCGAAGAGCCTTGATGAAGCACGTGAAACTAACTAATTTAGCACATGCAGTTGGTTCTCCCATAAGTGCCACAGGGAAGGGAAATGACTCACTGAGCAGTCTTTGAGGGCGGGCGGCAGGTCGTTCCATTGGTTAACTACCCGGAAAGAAAAAGCACGTCGGCCGAGCAGTCCTTTGGCCGGAGGGGGTTGGAGGCGGGGGTGCCTATTATCGTCGCCTCTCAACACGGGGCCCCTGGATGATGCGCGCGCACACGTCAAAATCAGTGGCGCCACTGAGGCATCTTTTAAAAAACACCAGATCGGTGTACTGCAGGTGCATGGTCATTGTCATTGCATTGTCATTGTCATTGTTCGTACCCAAACAAATGGACTTGTTGCCATAAAACCCTCCTCCCCCCCCCCACCCCCACTTCCGCCTCAACTTCATATTAGTACATCACACGCTTTCAAAAGGCGATACACTAAAAATTATCTTACTTCAATTCACGTGCAGTAAATTTGAAAGACTCAGAGATGCATAAATGTAATAACGCGCCGTGGCTGGATGTATTAATAATTGTTTCATTCTGTTGTGAAATAATAAACAACATTGTCCCGACTGGGGATCGAACCCAAAACATACTGGTCCCTGTACATATAATAAATTGATATTTGGGATGCTCCGGTATCGAACAATTGTCTGTAAGAGTGCAATAAACATTGACGCCAAGCATAGCATTCTATAGCGCAGATCTATGCATAATGATTCAAATGGTGTCCTGCAGTAGTTCACGAGCAAAGTCATGCAGCCAATCAGAACAACTTTTCAACAAAATTACATGACCTGTCACTCAAAGTGGTGAAAAAGCTTCGTATCGCTAGGTTGCGCCACTTGCTGGAGTCAAAAAAGCCTAAAATAGCGCCGAAACATGCTTTCGTACTTCCATTGTACAGCGGACACCCCTTGTTCCCAAAAATTTTCAGATTTTTAGGAATGCTAGTTGAAGGTGTATATTTACACGTGTGTTGCGTACTTTTTCCAAAAAGTGCTTGGTTACGCCTAAAAAAAATCGCGAAAAAACAGGTAAATGTTAAAATATTCCCCAAAAGTTAACAAATTTTATTTAAAAAACAAGGACAATTTTGGAAAAAGTACTCAACACACGTTCATTGGACGTCTTTACTGAGTAGAATAAAAAAAAAATTATAAAGATATCTCAATTGTGTCGTTAGATACGATGGAAGTACGAAACCACTGCAACACACCGAAATAATACAGGGTCCAGTAGAGCCTTAACGACTACGCGTGAGAAACTAGGGTGCTTCAACCAGTTATGTCATATTGCGCTGCCTGTGATATTGTAAGTTATTGATTTGAGTTTATTTGATTTGATTAATTGGATATTGCTTAACGTCTCATATTTATGCAACTTGGCTAATCAAGACAAACGGAGGGCCGTAAGGGATGACGCGGGGGGACAAGGGGTGGACAGGCCTGTGCTGGTCAGAACTAGCCACAAGCGTATGGAGGGGGCAGAGGTTCCCCCACGTCGTGGTCGTCTCCGTCTGTGTCATCAGCCGTCCGTGTCTTCATTGTCGTCGCCGTCGGGGAGGTAGTCAAAGGGAAGAGGGAATTTCGGCGACGACGACCCAGAGCTCGCCATTAGTTTCAGGGAAGAAACTCGCCTAATCACGGGCAAAAAATAACAAGAAGGTTGCGAGTGGGAAATTTTTGGGGGGGCCATTAAAAGGGCCCTGGGGCCCCCGGGAACCAAGTCCAAAAGGGTTAGGGAGAAAACGGGGGAAACAGATCTTCCCGTCAGGAGTCCGGTACAGGGAAATTTGGCCCCCCGAACCCCCCCAAAAAATGAGAGTATATACAAAAAGTTATGGCGAGATGAAAAACGTTGGTATGTCTATCCAGAGGGGGGGGGGGGGGGGGGGGGGGGAAATGGAAGAAATTTTGGGGTCCCAAGGGAAAGGGTAATCAAGAAGAAAAATGCAAGTTTTGGGGGAAAAATTAGTTAATAAATTAATTGGATATTGCTTAACGTCCTTTATTAATGCAACTTGGCTAATCGGGGACGAAGGGAGGGTGGGAGGGGGGGACCGGGGGGACAAGGGGGTGGACAGGCCTTTTGCTGGTCAAAACCCCAAGCCAAAAGCATATGGTGGGGCCCGGGGGTTTCCCCCCACGTGGGGTTTCCTCTCGTCTGTAAATTCATCCGTCCTTTGCTGTAAATTGTCCGTCGCCGTCGGGGAGGAGTAAAAGGGGAAAGGGGGGAAAGTTCCGACGCCCGACCAGAGCTCGAAATTAGTTTCAGGGGGGTAAAAACCCCTTTTTAAAGGGCCCAAAACCGCGATGAGGTTGCGATTTGGGAAATTTGGGGATGGCCCAAAAATCCAATTTTGGTTAGTTTGGGGTTTGCCCCAAAAAATCAGGCGGGAATAATTTTCGAAAAAAGGGCCAGGTGGGGACCCAAAAACCCACGGCGTTCATCCGCGTTAGTATGAAATCGGGGTGTGTAGGGGAGGGGGAATGGGGCTCGGGGCCCCCCCCCCCGAGGGTATTAGATTAGTATTAGTAGTTTTGGGGCGTTTAAACGGCAAAGATTATTGGGCCCCTCCAAATAATTCGTTAATATGTATAAATGTAAAATACCGGTTAAAAGGGTTTAAAATGTGTTTTCAAATCTTTTTCTTTGAAAAGAATTGCAAAGGTCGATTTTTTGTAAAAGGGTAAAATGGGGAAAAAGGTTTTTAAATGCTAAAGTTGTCATAGTAGAAAATCCCAAATTCCCAAATCATAATTTTAATCATAATCAAAAAAATCTTTCCCAAAAAGCCCGTTCTAAGGGAATAGGCAAGTAAACCCCTTTGCTTCATGGATTTTTTTTTTTTTTAATTTTGATCTGTTATTTTTGTCGATCAGATTGCTTAGGTTAAGAAATGTGAAAAGGGTTTTTCATTTTTTAAAAAGGGAAAAAAAAGTTCTTCATATGATGGGACTTAAATTCAATTGGAGTCTAAAACCATCATACTTGGGCCCCAGTCAGTCAACAAATGATAAAACGGAAGCAACACATTAAAGGGGTTCGCAAATGGGAAAGCAATCTTATCTCTGGAAAAAAAGATGGGCATAGGTGGGGTGTGTGTCCCAATACTACTGCGCCAATACAACCTTTTCACGCCCGAGAAAGTAGGGAAAAAGGGGGGGACGCACCTTCAGTAAAAAAACAGGGCATCCACGACGCGTTTTTTATCGCAAAGAATTCCAAAAACCCTGCCCTAATTTCAAAATATGGTTCTTGAACCCACTGGGAAACACGGGAAAAGGGGTACGAGGTAAAAAAATGCGTTGCAGCTTGCTCCCAAGTCGGGCCCCCTGTTGCCAGAGATACCTACATGACCGGGGGGACCCAGCAGAACATGTTTTTGTAGCTCTCGCATCCCATTTTCTCCATGAAGAACTGAAGGGTAAATTTACTAAAGGGGAGTAGAGAACAGACGTGGAGGGGGCCGAAGTGCATTTAAAAACAAATCTGAAAAAACCATAAAGTTTCACACCCTTTGTTTCAAAATATATTTCAAAGCTTCTCGTATTGCATACTTTTCAGCAGAAAAAACCAAAAACACAGGGTCATGAAGCTAAAACCAAAAACCCCCACTGCCCCATAATACTAAGCGCAAAAAAAACCTTTTGAGCCTTTTTTAGATCCATCAGTGAAAATAAATTTTAAAGGTAGGGGATTGTGAAAAAAATAGTTAAAAACTCTTTGGAAAATTACATCTGATGTTGGGGAAATTATTATTGGGAAAAGGGCCCCCCCCCCCGGAACGAATTTCAGGTTCCGGAAAGTAGCCATGGAGGGTTTTTGGGCTCAAAACAAAAACTCAATAGTTTTGGGAAACCAAAAAAATTTTAAAAAATTCTAAAAAGATGTCTCCCAAGGGTAACCCGATGGAAGGGTCGCCAGTGGTTTGGTACCCCCGAACGTGGGACAAATTTCTCATCAAATAGAGGTCAGGGGGGTTTTACGCTTTCCCCGGGAAATCTTCAATACATATCTGCCCAAAAAAGTAATTCCGTCTTTCTGCGAGGGGGGGTCATTCCTCCCTCATCATACAGGTGGGGAAACGGGGCTGGGCCCGAAATGCCCCCAGCGCCAGCCGGGCCCACTTGAGGGGGACAGTATCGAGAATTTCCCAAGGTAAAAATCAGGGGCCCGAGAGTTGCCCCAAAAGGGCATAGTCCTTTACGGACCAACCCAGTGAACCAATTTTTCGCAAAAGACATGTCCTGCCCGCCCCCCCATGAAGTTTTAAAAAGGGAACTTTAAGGATATTTAATTTCAACATACATCTTTTTGCGCCAATTCGGGGGTGGTTTTCCCCAATTTTTAGTTTTTTATAAAACTCCAAGAAAGAACGCAACGTGGGGTTTAAATTCAAGTTGCACCCCGTTTAGGGAAAGGAGTGGATCTACGTGCAATTCCGCCCTGCGACAAAAGGGGAAGGGCATTGTGTTTTTCCGGCAGAAAATTTTGTCCCGCTTTGCTGGGGCCCCAAATCCCCCGGGATTTTGGGTTCAATGAAAATGAAAGTTTGGGAAAGGGAGGGTGGAAATCTCCCGTGCATACCCGACTGCGACAAAAGAAAAATTGCATTGTGTTTTTGGCAGAAAATTTTGGGGCCGCGTGCTCGGGCCAATCCCCGTTTGTTTTAAGGAAAATCTGTGGATGTCTTTGGGCCCAACGGAAATTTTGACCGACTATAAAAAAAACCCAAAAAGCGTCGACGAAAAGGTAGGACATGAGGGATTTTAGGTATGCACGGGGTTTAACTGTTTTTTGCGACTGCAAAAAGGGGAACCAAAAAGGACAGATCCTTGGGGGAAAACTCCCGTTTGCTGTTAATAGGGGGTCTGAAAAAATGTTATTTATCCGTATTTTTAAATTTTCTAAAATGAAAAAAATTTCTGTATAAAACCCGGGGGAAGGTGCCCTTTTAAAAATTTCCCACTCGTGAAGTTGTTGTAATATGGCAAGCGTCCCCTTTGTGTCATTGCTTTTCTATGTAAAGGGAGTACACCTATTCCCGTGTGTTTACCCCAACAAAAACCCTTCTTGGATAAAGGGTTTTCCCCAAAAAGTACGAGGGGGTCGATTGAACTCCGTCGCTGTCAAAATTTCCAAAACTAAAACATTAGAAGCAACCACGAGTTTCCAATACCCCACATCAGGCTTTTTGCCCACTTTCTCAAAAAATTTTGCAGAAGAAACCCTATTTAAGAGATATGGGTCGATAAGAGGGGGTAAAGTTTTTGTCTTTACCGGGTTTTAAAAAAGGGGAAATTAAAATACCCTCCGCCGGGCGTAAGGAAATCCGTCCGATAACCATAACGAATTTAGGAAGAGCAGAATAATCTAAAGAGATTGGTCAGTGTGGATGAACATTTAAATTTTGGAGTTGTCTTCGCCCGCGGCCGTTTTCCTTTAAAGGGGTTTTATGGCAGGCCCCAATTCCCATAACGTGAAAGGCGATTGTAAAAACTCGTATTGTCGGAAAAAAATGTAAACCGTTTTTTGTTCGCTTCTTCGTTTCCGTTTAAAAAAAAATGAAACGTAGCGAGCGTTTCCCGCTTACCCCAAGCAAAGTGATGGCAATCACCGAAACTACGTTTATGCGGGGAAGTAACAAGCGCAAACCCTTGTTTGGAGGCCGGAATAGAAAGGGCATTGGGGGTCCGCAAATTTGACTTAAACCCTTCCACACTGTGCGGGGAAATTTTTATTTTGGGGAAATGTGGAGACGGGAGGGCCCTCCCCGAATTCGTTTTACTCGTTTAATGATGTAAACGGGGGTTGGGCCCTTTAGGCGCCCTTTAAGGCTTTTCAAGTTCTCAGAAGTAGGGTATGTATTGAATGTCATAAAATTTTTCCGGGCTTTAATTGCGTAATTTCGCATTTTTTGTCCCCCATGGAACAGGTTGGGCCCCTGTTTACCGGCAGTTTAATGGTATTGCAACGGGGTGCAGCATCTAGGGAAAACATTGGAAACTTTAGCCCAAAATTTTGTTGGGGAAACACGAAAACGAGTGGGAAATTCTACTTTTTAAAGCAGAATCCCCTCAGGGCTTGATATTTTTCCCCCAACAGCTGAGTAATTTACATCGTTTTTCCCGGACGGGAAAACTGGTCGGGTTTTGCGAAAGATCTCAAGTGGAAATGGTCACAACCGTGAAGTCATCCCAAAGTAATTAACTCCCAAATCCAGGGAAAGGATGGGTGTGCACATTTACAAAATTATTTGGGGATTTAAAGGGTTTCCCGTGTAAGAAGGGGGAAAGTGGTCAACCCGGGGAATTTTTGAGGGAAACGTTTGCGTTTGCCAAATCTGCCAAAAACATCGCCTCTAAAGGTCGGGTGTCGTTGAGCCCCAGGGCACCCTGGTGAGCATTAAAAAACCCCCAGCCAAAAATAAACGGTCTCGGCAGTTGAGCAAAAACTGCTTTCCCAAAACACCTCTAGAAAGTTGAAAGGGTGCGGTATGATATAGAGCAAAAAGTGATAGGAGGATCAGATGTGCTGTAAAGCAATAAAATTGAAGGGCGAGAATTTAAAATTTAAATGAGTGGCATGCACAGAGTCATGTAAACCCTAAAGGCGACACCCCCCCGTGCACGGTCAACCCCCCATTTAAACAAAAACGGGATATTTTGTAGTGTTTTAATTTTTGGGTTTTCATGAGTTAAAGAGAGTTTTTCCCGAAATAGGGAAAGACTTTAGGTGTCTGGCTTAACAAAGATTTTCAGTTTTCCGGTTTGTGTTGAAACCTCGACAATTTCCCCGAGATAAAAAAATTTTGGGTATAAAGTGGGTGGGTTTGAAGTTTGAAAAAAAAACTAATGAGAGGTTGCTAAAAGAAATGAGTTTCGAAGAATGTGATTTGCCCTCTCCCCCCTTAAAAATTTTGGGGTTTAAAAACAAAATGGGAAGGGGTCAAAAAAAAACATTGGGGTGCAAAATTTGGGGCATTTTAAATGCAATAAATACATGCTAAAAAAAAAGGGGAAAAAACTTTTGAAGAAAGAATGAATGAAAAATTTTGAATGGTCACTGCTTTGCACTAACTTTTTGGACAGCCAGGGTAGCGGAAAATGCCCGCACATCAAACGGGAAATTACGGCACTAAACCAGCACTAAAGTAGCATTAACGATACCATTTAAAAAAATTTTTTAATTTCGAATGTGCACGCTAGCACTAACTTTTTGGGCAAACCATTGTAGCGGAAGATGCCAGCACTATCATCGGACTTTCGGGCCCCTATCCAGCCCCAACCCTAGCAAAAACGATACCAGTAATAAAATTTTTGAATTTTAATGTGGCACTCTAGCATTAAGTTGGCGGTCTTTTTTTTTGATTTGAACGGAACGGGGGGCCAGGGACTTTAAAAGGGACATAGGCACATCCAGCACAACGTACCAGTAATAAAATTTTTGAATTTTTGAATGTGGCATGAAAATTAATGGGCGTGATTTTCACCACTTTTTGTACGCTTCCATCGGGTCGCTTTCCAAATTGTTTTTTTTTTTGAAAGCAAAAGATGCAAATATTTTAAAATCGCCCCGATTTATTGCTTTTAGAAAGTTAAATCTTTCCCGAATTTTTTCCTTTAGCCCTTTTTTTATTTAAAAATTTGCGTGGCACCAGATGACTCCCTTTTTGGGCAACCCATTCCCCCATTGAAAGAGTCGCAATTGTAGTAAGTGAATCACTTAAGCTTTGTTTTTAGGCCCTATATAGTAACAATAGAAAGATAAACCCAAAAAATCCCCCCTTTTCCCCCTTTTTGGCGCTTACGTAACTAATTGTCAAAATGGGTTAAATATTATTATGGTACTTTTCCCCCGTAAGCTTCCCTTTTTTAATTTTTGGGTTCTTTATTTAAACACAAGGGTATTTTGTAAAAATTTTTTTAATTTGGGTATCTTTTTAGTAATTATTATTCAAAAAACTTTTTAAAAGTATTTAATTTTTTTTTCCTTAATATTTTAAAGGTAGGTTGTTGTATTCTCTGGGCACTTTTTCAGAAAAAGGGCTATTACTTTTAAACGTAGTGTTACAGGCCCCTAGATAGATAAAGTTTTTTACACACCCCCCTCGTTTCCGTAGTTGTGATCAATACCCCAAATAGTCAATCTTAATTTTTTAAATAGTCGGGGGCTGTGGGCCCCAAAGTTTATTTTTTTGTATAAAAAAAATCCCATGCAAATTTAAAATTTTCTGCCAAAAACTAAACCACTTTAAGGTTTTTTTTGGGAAAAAACCCCTTTCAAAAATTGCCCGACCCTTCCTCCTGAAGCAGATACCGCATACCCCCTTTTGGAGCCCTTTTTAGGTAAATTTTGCCCCTTGTTGCATTAACAAAAAAAGTGTTGCAGTATTCAAAAATGTGGTTTTACAAATTTCTATTATAAAAAAAAATTCTTAGGGCCAGTTAGAAGTTTTTACCTCCCCGCATTTAGATATCCTACTTTTTACCCAAATTTTTTTTAACATATTGCATGTGGGCTTTAAAAATTTTTAAATTTATTTCTTAATAATTTCCCTTTAAAATTAAACATCTGTACCATTTCGTTTGTCTCTCCTTCTATTTAATGTCAACCTTTCATCCTTATTTTTCTTTGAACCCGCAATTATCATTTCCTTACATTTGGTAGTTTTAATTTTTGTTTTTAATTTTGAATTTAACCATATTTGGGGTTTCCTTAGTTCCTGTGTCAAAAAATTGCACTAGCTCCCTTAAAAAATAACCACTAAAAGGGGAAAGGGCCAATTTTTTCTTTCATATATGTTTAAAAAAACATAAATTTAAAAAACCTTTTTTATATCTTTAAAGTTTTAAGGTTTTTAAAAAAAATGGACTAACGTTGGAACCCCCTGAGGGATTTCCCCCCCACAACAATGCTCTCAGATTCGGTTGCCAAAAGGGACTCCTGTTTTCGAATTTTGATGTAATTTTAAAAACCCCTTTTTAAAAATACACCCTTTAAATTTTTTTACATATTTCTAGTTTTTCTAATAAGCCCAGAATTTACAAATTTTAAAAAATCTTTTTAGATCTAAAAAAAATTGCCCAAAGTGGTTTTCTTTTTATCTTTTTCCTTTTTTTTCCCCCCTTGCCTAATAGATTTTGTATACCCGTCTCGCAGAATGATTTTTCTTAATCCCGATTTCGTTAGATGGCCCTTTAAAACCCTAAAACCCCCCCGCGGACGGGAGCAAGGACCCTTTCCCCTCAAAGCCTCGAGAGCGATGATTTGCTCGGAAACCCCGTAGGGCCCCCCTTGGGTAGTCGGCCCGGGTCGGAAGGGAAATGGGGGGGTCTTCTAGCAGACCATTTTACATAAATTATCGACAGATGATGCCAAATTTGGGGTATGACTGTTTTTTTACGGGGCCCGGTTTATTCCCCTTAAAAAATATTTATGTAACCCCAAGCCAAATTCTTTCCCAAAGTACGAACGAATTGATTTCTCTTAGCCCTGGTTCTATTATGTTCACAGATGTATAATGGACGCCATTAAAGAAGTGGAGGAATCCCTTCCCCGGGGTGGCGTCAAAGCCAAAAAATCCGCAAGTTGGTGAAAGAGCTGCTCTGCGCAATGCTCGGTGAAAGGGGTTCAGTACCCGGGGGTCAAGGACAAAAACAATCCCGGTCTTAGCCAGGAGCCCGGGGTTTGGATCTCGAACCGCTCAAACCCCGAAGGGATACTTTATTATTTTTTAACTTTTTCCCCAATCTTACATTCGTCCATCATAATTTTTGGGGAATAAAACTTTTAAACACAAATTTTGTAGAATTAAAAGCCATGTCACACTAACGTTTAAATTTAATGTCCCTTCCCCTTTAAATGAGTCCTCCAAAGTTCGAACCCTCCATTAAAAAAATTTTAAATTTGATCTATGATTAAGGGAAACCCCCGGCTCTGATACTGGGTAACCCGGCCTTTCCCCGTTATGTTTTAGGAAATCCCATGCAGCAAAAAATTAGATTGGTTTTAAATTTTTAAAATCTTTTAAAAATGATTGGGTCCGGGGATAAGGCCTAAAGGTACAGGAAAAAAAAAATTTAAAAAACATATTTTTTAAATTTTTATGTTTTGAACGGTCTGTAGGTAAAAGTGCCTTTTTTCCCCGGCCCCGAAAACAAAGGATAAAGGCCCCCCGCCCCCACGTGTAGCGAACCCCAAACCCTCGCACCAAAAAACCCAAACCCCGGCCCGCACGCAGACAGCAGCTTCCCCCTAACCTTGTACCGCCGAAATTTGGTTGTTTTTCTTTTTTGAGGTGGACTTGTTTTGTCTTTTCTCTTCAGTCTGTTCTTGTTCAACTTCTGCGTTTACAGTACCATGAGTTGGTTTCTGTTACTGTAGAATTTGTTGTCTTTGCTGTTGTTTCCTTGCATCGTTCTGTTTCGTGTTTGTTACCTGCAGGAGGTTGTCTGTTCTGTCCAGACTGAAAAGTTGTATTTGCTTTAAGCCAAGTTGCATAAATATGAGACGTTAAGCAATATCCAATATATTTCCCTTTTGCTGTCAAAACACCCGAAAAATACTTTTTAAATTAATATTCCTCTTTGCTCTTTTGTTTTTGCTATTATTCTCTTTCATGACAGGAAATAGTTTGCTGTCCAGGAGTTGTGCTATGTAGGTTCCGCTGGTACAGACTGCGCGGTTGGTGTTTGGCAAGTGTTTGGTTGTAATCAGAGTGAGATGAGAGCCTTAACATACAAATATAATGCCATATTTTTGTGCAAGAGTTATTTTTCCTTCGTGTTTTGTTTGCTAAAATGTGTAACAAATGAGTAATCATTTGTGGCCGCCCATATATATCTGTTTGGGTAACTTAATATGGGTATAGCCGACGTCATATTTCGCGTGAAATGGCCTGTCTGGAGGAATGTACCCCACGCCTCATAATTAATTATTTATAACCCAAGTGGAATGTGAGGTTTTCGGTGTGTGCGTGTGTGATTTTGTCCATCACGAGCCGTTCTTTTTTGTTGGCTAATACGTTGACGATCTTTCAACGGAGATCCAAAATCGCGGTCGCTTGTCACATATGAGACGTTAAGCAATATCCAATCAAATCAAATTGTCACAACAGCAATTTTGACCGATGAGCCTAAACGGGATGCAACTAACACACGCTTGTGGCTGGTTCTGAACAGCACAGGCCTGTCCACACCTTGTCCCTCCGCGTCACCCCTGACGTCCCTCCCTTCGTCTCGATTAGCCAAGCTGCATAAATATGAGACGTTAAGCAATATCCAATAATTAAATAAACAGGCGCATTCCGAACCAGCCCTGTGAATAACCTATACAGGGAAGCAGGAGAACCATCATTACTCACTAGAAGGAATTACTTGATGCTATATTATGTGGCATTTATTGTCCATAAACAAATTCAGCATATCTTGCAGAAAATGAAATATTAGATAAATATCAATCCGGCTTTAGATCAAATCACAGTACATGCACAGCTTTATTTAAATTAACGGATGATATAAGGAAGAAAAAATGGACAGTCGACAATGACACTCTTGACACTACTCGACTTTAGCAAAGCTTTTGATTCCGTTGACATTGACATACTTTAAACTAAACTAAAATCTATTAATTTCTCTACTCCTACACTTCAGTGGATGGAATCTTACCTTCGTCAAAGACATCAATGCGTAATATCCGATGGCAATCAATCAACCTGGGAACCCGTATGTGCTGGAGTTCCGCAAGGAAGTGTCCTTGGACCTCTATTATTTTCAATATATATTAATGATATATCATCTTCTCTAAAGTACTGCTATCATCATTTATACGCCGATGACTTGCAAATCTACTTACATGCTTCACCTTCATCAATTAACCAGGCAATACTGATGATGAATGAGGACCTAAAATCTCTTGCTAAGTGGGCATCTAACAATCTCCTTCATATAAACCCTAATAAATCACAAACCATCATATTAGGTTATCAGAAACTTCTAAACAAAATTGATTATGCAACACTTCCTAATGTTTTTCTTGAATGGCATGGCTATACCTCTACAACATAATGTTAAGAATTTAGGACTCTATATGAACTGACAATCTTTCTTGGACTGAACATATTAAACATGTTTGTCAAAAGACTTACGCCTCGCTACATTCATTAAATAAGACTTAAGAACTTTCTTCCAACTAAACTCAAAAAAATGCTTGTACAATCCCTCATATTTCCTCACTTTGACTACTGCGACGTTATTTATAATGACTTGACTGAAGACTTATCTATTCGACTTCAACGGGCTCAAAATTCATACATACGTTTTATTATGGGTATTAAAAAATCTGATCATGTAACTCAAAGTTACAAAGACCTTCAATGGCTTCGCCTAAATGATCGACGTAACCTCCACTCTGTCTGTCTCGTTCATCGCGTATTATCAACTTCTTTACCGTCTTATCTTGCTACCAACTTCACGTACCTCCATTCAAATCATCTCTTTAACACTAGATCAAGGGCAGGTACTCAACTCATTTTCCCCGTTCACAGGACAAACTTACTCGATAATTCATTCACTATCAGTGCAATAAGAACTTGGAACGCTCTACCTTCAAACATCAGGGACACCCATATCAATAGTTACAATATCTTTAGGAGTAAAATTCATGAACTTTATTTCAAAAAATGCCATGGGAATACTGACAAATAACAACTTGCACAATATGTTTAAATTCACAATAATAAGCTTTTTCTTGATTTTAACTTCTGTAGACAATTCACTTAATAATTATGGTATGAATGATAGTATAAATGTGTAATATGTATAGTTTATGCGCTTTAAAAATGTAAATTAATGTTATTTTATCAAATATTTATTGTAAATTCAAAATTGTTATTAACAAATTAGAAATCTGAAAATGTATTTAAATTAAAGGTTGGATGGAAGAAAAGGTTTAGCTGGCCTTAATCCCGCCTGGAATTATCTATCTATCTATCTATCTATCTGGCTTCTCCATAATCACTTTTCTATTATCAACTTAAAAAAAAAATCCCATTGACTTGAGAATCCTTAATAGGGACGATCTGGAACCATTAAAGTCTCCAGAAGTCTCGAGTTCTGCACGGAGTGTTACAATTGTAACTTTTTTGCCTATAATAAATTTTAAGTTTTATTTAATACACAAACCTATAAGCATCAATAATGTTGAGATGAAAACTTTGCCATGCCTGCGTGTCCTAAACCATAATTTTTATTTTTTATACCCATAGCATTTGGATATGGATGTTACATTTTTATAACCAATTTTCAAAAAGATAACTTCTCAGATAGACAATGAATTGAACACAAGACGGAGACGACCATGACGTGGGAAAACCCCTGCCCTCCACATACGCTTGTGGCTGGTTCTGACCAGCACAGGCCTGTCCACCCCTTGTCCCCCCGCGTCGCTCCTTACGTTCCTCCCCTTGGAAAGAAGAAAACATGATGTTCATCCACAATTATGGAAAAAGAAAATTTGGAAGATTCCAAACCACTTGACATGGGCACTGATAACTCTGCTGTGAGTGTCCTCAAACAACACTAACTAACTAATAATAATAATAATAATTCTTTATTTCATTTTGATCGTGTACATGGTACGATATGCAACCCTCCGAAGAGAGTGTGAAATAGTAGATATTCTTATACACAGATATACTTTATATACCTGGGTATCTATTCTTGGTAGAGCATACTTAAAATACTTATAATAATTATAATTCAGTCTAGAACAAAAGTTAATAACAAAAAGGGTAAATTTAAGTTGACAAAACATTATTACTGACAAGCATATAAACATACCCAAGGCATAGTGCAGGGTGCTGACATAATAAAAGACTGTTTATTAGTTTGTTTTGTCGGTCTTTTCTGATTTACAAATTCATCAATAGAATAAAAACACTTGTCAAGCTGAAAATGATTTTACTCAGCCTTAAAAAATTATGTGCCTGCTTGTTTTTATGAGTTTGATGTCTGCTGGTAATTTGTTATAGAGGGCTGAGCATAGCAACAATGATTGAAAAACCATTTAATTTACCGTATTTTACATCCATACATAGTCAACTAAATATCTTGGAGGCGCGAATAATCTTTGCCGTTGAAGCGCCCTTAAACTACTTATACTAATACTAATCGTCTCGATTAGCCAATTTGCATAAACATGAGACGTAAAGCAATATCCTTTTCCAATTATAGTCATCTACGCACTGGACACCCTGATGTTTGAAAATGAGCTATCGGTCGATAATGGAAGCCATACACATGACGTCGAAGGCAGCGAGGCAGCAAACGGAACGTGATTTTATTGTTTTGACGTTCGCTTGCCACACTTGAAGTTCCTCTTATTATATGTCGGAACTGTTGGGGCGCATGTACTTTGCCTCTTTGGCTGCGGCAATCCTCTGAAGTGCACTCGTTTTTCTTTTCGAAACCTCTAATGTTTTTTTTTGCGATGTTTTTCAAGGCTGGGGCGAAGTTACGAATTTCCCTCAAAACAGTTAGTTTTTCGTCCTAAACATCCTTGAAAATTCTGCTGCCCGTCATATGCCGTTTCGTTTATTTGGCCGCCTAGTGTGGTTTTTCGTCTGGTTAGCTTTTACTTGATCTAGAAATAAAATAAAAAATATGATCATTATCGATTTTAAATTTATTACACATCAATTTTTGTAAAATAATATCAAATTCCTTTTTTTTAAATAACAAATAATCAATATTTAAATAATAAAAATGAAAATGAAAATAAATAAAAATATATAAAATAACAATCGGTGGTATGAACAGAGCAAACACCAACGGATCAACAACAGAGTCAAAAAAGGCCCATTCAGAACAACTTAGAATTTAAAAAATTTGGGAACGAATTTAAAAATATATACATATCATGTGGTTCGTTGTAGGACGAATAAGAGATGTTTGTAGGCACAACACAACAAAAGACTCTGATTACGAGTATCGGCCAGCAGTTGGTTTTAAGAGTGGGCAACCAAATCAGCCACTGTTTGATACTCTGTACCAGTACTATATGGTTAGTGCTACCTTAGTCTGCATAATAATAACTTTTTGCAAGCTGGTGCTAGTTCTTACAAATTAACTTTTTGATAACATTTAGGACTAGGGTGTCGTTCGTACTTCTCGACGTTGAAGGCGTTTTTATTCCTCACCATCAAGTTCAATGGTTTCCGCCTCCTCATATGCAATAACACAATCGCCATGTCGTCACCCGCAGGTTCTTCACTGTTCTTCTCAGGTCCACCCTCCTCATGTGACGTATCTCGTCGGGGAACCCTTCCCTTTGACTACCTCCCCCACGGCGACGACAAAGACAACACGGACGGATGATGGGCACAGACGGAGACGGGCCACGGACGTGGGGGAACCCCTGCCCTCCCATATGCTTGTGGCTGGTTCTGACCAGCACAGACCGTCCACCCCTTGTCCCCCCGCGTCATCCCCCTACCCTCCCTCCTTTCGTCTCGATTAGCCCAAATTGCATAAATATGAGACGTAAAGCAAAATCCAACCAATCCAAAAATCAAATTCCAACTCGCAACCTTCTCGTGGGTTTGAAGGTTGCGAGTTGGAATTTGATGACCCTCACCAGGCTGAGGGGTCATGAAATTCCAAATCGCAACCTTCTCGTGATTTGGCCCGAGATTAGGGGAGTTTTTCTCCCTGAAACTAATGGCGAGCTCTGGGGCGTCATCGGGCAACTTTCCCTTCCCCTTTTACTACCTCCCCCACGGCGACGACAATGACAACACGACGGATGACACAGATTGAGACGACCACTACGTGGGGAACCCCTGCCCTCCCCATACGCTTGTGGCTGGTTCTGACCAGCACAGGTCTGTCTCCCCCTTGTCCCCCCGCGTCATCCCTTACGTCCCTCCCATCGTTTTGATTAGCCAAGTTGCAAAAATATGAGACGTTTAAGCAATATCCAATAAATAAATAAACCAGGCTTGAGAGTAACGACAGTCCGTAGTCTTTGTACTATGGTGTTATCTCATCAAGTCCATCCAGCTTTACCACGCACAGACCATTCCCAATCCTAGCCCGGAGAAGCGCACTCTCGGAAACTGACCTGCTCATGCCAGTGGCCGAAGATAAGAATGCGAATGCGTCGTCTTCTGATCTACTAGGATGACCACATAACGACGGGTTGTTCACTTGGTGAGGTTACTATTTCTGTCAGGCATTTTTGATATCGGCCACGCAGATATAAACTGTAGAATAATACTGTGGCTAGGTGCAAGAAGGGCCAATTGTCAAAAAAGTGAGTTTTGCGTTATGTTTTTTTTTTTTTTTTTAATGTCAAAGTCTCTTTTTAATATGAATTGGGACATGTAACAGTTCATAATACAACCAACACAATGGTTTCATTGCATAATAACAAAACAAGTTTTTACATGATATACATAATACACTGGCAGTACCTATTGTGACACAATAATTACTATACATATTTATATTACTATACTATATCGACATTAGGCTATATTAGAATTTATGCATTCTTTTCTAGTGCCATGTTCAATCCGAAAGCTGAACAGATCAGATGTTATCAGTTATCATTGCTTTGCCCGTATACAAGTCCCCAAGTAGGTAGTATGTCACTGGGCAGTGGTTACGCCCCCCATTGTTCTTTTTTAATTATGCAAATTTTTTAATTACCCAATTAATTATTCATATTTTAATTATTCATATATTTTTTAATTATGAATTTTTAATTTTTTAATTATTAATTTTTTAATTATGAATTTTTAATTTCAAGATGGCGAATGCTACACTAGAGTGTGGCCTCTTTAACCTAACTTTTTTCAAGATGGCGGATACTACACTAGAGGGTGACCACTTTAACCTAACTTAACCTAACATGATGACGTCATGCAAACCTGTCAAGACTTGTTTCTTCAAGATGGCGGATGCTACACAAGAGGGTGATCACTTTAACCTAACTTAACCTAAGTTTTTATTTAATTTCGGGGGCGGAGCATCGTGTACGTCCTTCCAGGATGAAGACTGGCCTGAGACTGACGATTTTGAGCTTGACTTGGACCTACCCCCACCATGACGGTGTCGATGCGCGGAATAAGCTGCGCAGTGGATATATATGTATGCTGTAGCCTGCACTGACACTTTGCGATGTGCAACCTAGTGGTGAATTTTGTAACTTTGCAAGACCAGTATCACACAGACAGAAGTGCTTGCCGTCTAGGCTTTCCAATTATATACCTTGAATGGAGCCGCAATGTCATACAATAAGTTTTCACAAAATTATGTGAAGACCACTTGCTCACTGTTTACGTGACCCAATTCATACTTGTCTAGACTTGAAAATGATACTGACTGGAGTTGCAATCTAAGTTTACAAGTTTTAATTTACTTTTTGAAAGCATGCAATTCAATAGTACACCACAGACAGGCGTCTAGACATCCCAATTATTTTTTTAAATTGAACCCCCTATTCATAAAGAATTGAATGACATCCAATTATAGGAATTCAATGGACTATTCACAAGAAGTGTATTGTATGCAGTTGAAAAACAAATACCACACAAGTAGTTGACATGCATTGAGTTGATCAGTCATGTTCTTATTATTTATTTTCTAAAAGTACAGGTATTATTCTATGCCAATTATTTTAAAAGCCTGAATGCACTATTCATAAAGTGTTCTTTGTTAAGTCAATACAAGAGTCCCGCCGATGTCTAGACTTCTGATAATATAGAAATTCAATAGGACAAGGAGTTTACTATATGCAATAGAAAGAGCTATACCACACACGTGGCTGACATTATCTGTATTGTTCAATCTTGTTCAGACTTGCAGCTATTATTTAGTCTTGAGATTTTCTTAAAAATGGCGCCGTCATTCTTTGCTGATACAATTTAAACTTTGTATAGTTGCACTGTTCATATAACCCTGAGAAAATGCGAGAAAATAATAACTTTTCCTTGCAAAGTTTCAAGTTCTTACTATGCTGTAATGAAACTGCGCAAAATTAAGTTTTCACATTACAAACTTTTTAAGTTCTAATTATACTCTATGAAGAAAAATGTATGCAAAAGAGATAAGTTTTTCTGATGTATTTCAATATATTATTTGTGGCATTTAAGGAAAATGTTAAAATATTTTTACCAAAATGTTATACTCTGAAAGAAAATGTGAAAAACTAACACAGCACTCTACATCCATACACTACAATACTTCTCAACCTACAATTCACCACACCACACATAGTACACACCATACACTATTTCTCACACTACACCACACTTAGTCACTGTACACTATTTCTCACACAACACCACACATAGTACACCAGTGCACTACTTCTCACACTATATCACAACATAGGAATCATGGTATACCTAGGGTGAGTAAATTTAAAAAGTGAAGACTTATTCATGTGTATAACAAATCTTATTTATTAAATAAAGCACATTAGTACTTGTAACCACAATTTTTACAGTACATATCAACCAGTCGCATACATCAAATCCACTTCACTGTAGATAAATTCAGTACCAAGTTCATACACAATTCTTTCCATATTAACAGTAATGTACTTCTCCTCATGACATATACGTGCAATATAGGTCTTCACAAAGTCATGTAGGTTAACACACGTAGAACCTGACATTTTTGCTATTAATGCCTGTTCATCATATTTGTTTTTAATTCTCATAAGAAAATTAAAGTACCTCTTGTTTATATCGCGATAGCACAGTTCAAGATCATGTAATAAAATGTGAAACACTTTTAGAATATTTTACTAGATTACGGCACGACACTTCGCCGAGGTATACACGACCATTTGTAGATTTGAGTCCCAGTACAATAGTACCGTTATGATTATGTGCAAACAAGGTATAGGGACCAACCTCTGTTTCTGGTACACTGGCTGCATCTTCACCCATACTGAAGACGTAATCATTGAGTAGTTCCATTTCACGAGCAAGTTGATTGAAGTCGTGAAGATTGAGCTTGTGTCCTTTTCCATTTGCACATTGGATTTGTACATATGGTTGGAAGCACTCTTGCATATGAAGCCCTACCACCAGCATTTTCGTACAGCATCCGTTTAAAAAGTAAACACTTTTACAAAGAACAAGCTCGTACTTTTTTAGATGGTCCACATTAGCAGGCGTAGACTCAGCATCAGTGGTAGTGAAGTCTGCTTGAAAATTCATGGTGATGCAGTTGAAGACACTGAGTGATATGCGACTGTCCTCCACCAAGCTCAGACGCTGACTGACCGTGCTCTAGACTCCTCGAGCTCTTGAAGGAGCCCCTAGCGGCAGCATCGTGAAGCTTCGTGAAGTCCCGCCCCTTTTCATTACTTACATGTTGAAACTTGCAAGTCATGACTTCATACAGACATGTCCAGACTTGCAAGCATACAGACCTGACCGGACATGATGCTTTACAATATAACGAAGGATATTAAGTAAGGTACAATAAATAAATAAAACAATAGAGACAATTTTCAAATACAATCCACCTTTTATTATTTAGTAAACTAGTTACGCTCCACGACGTGGACAACAATGTTGGTTATTACATAATTTACGTTTTGGTTTTAAACATTTACCAAAATATTTCATAAAAACTTCCTTTGTAAATTTATCATTATGAGATGGTGTATTTCTATAATACCATAAAAATTCTTGAAGAGAAAATCCTCTTTCTTTATGAGTTAAATACAACACACAATATTCACCACACACTTGAGAGGTAAAACTTTGTAGTTCCATATTATTGTAAGTCCATGTAGAGCACTGACGATCAAGAAAGTTGCGATGTTCTTGCACATAGGGTGGGAGGCCGTAACTGTCGAAAAATTCACCGCGTCCAAACTTGTCAATAAAGATGGCTACCCAATGGGATCCCGGTTTTCTCTGAGAGTCTGTATTGACGATAAGTACAGCTGGGCGGCTGATATTTCTAGGTAATGTATCGGCAGCAAAAATCCCTGCAAGTAACGGTCGCGTGTAGACATCACACAGAAGAGCTTCTTCAAGTTCAACTGTGTACATATTTTCTCAAAATATTTCACAAACGTCTTCGGTAAGAGGCTTCCCAGTAATGAAGAGGCAGCGTCGACTCCAGCGCTTATGTTCCTCCTTAGGTATGTCTGTAGGTAACCACGGGCCCACAGTTCCACATTGCAATGGACACATGAAACTGTATCATTCCTATGGACATAGAAGAATCCTGTGGCCGCAAGATCTTCAGGTTTTACATTTACATTTGGAAATTGTTCAAATGTTTTCAGTCTAGCCGAAAAATTCTTCATATTAGTAACGTCAGCATTCTCGAAGCACCATGCAGCAAGTTTAAACACGTTCTGTAATGCACATTTCATTTGTGATTCTTTATGATGTGCACAGTAGAATGGAAAATACTCCAGGTGTTTTAGACTCGGACACCCAAATTCATGCAAATCAACAACATGACGCTCAAGAATTTTGTCCAGATGTAGAGGTTTTTCTTTTCCCTTTTGCATAAAGAGTGTTGTAGGTATGGTGGCCACAAGTAGAATATCTTCAATCTTGCATATTCTGTAATGCCACTACCATTTGATACCATGATGATTTTCTCTTGCCCACTGAATTACTTGTCTTGATGCACTCTCAATAAAACTTTCTTCATATGGTGGTTTGAATATCCAGTGTTGAACTTTTAATGTTTGATGACTAAGAATAGCCAATTCCTTGATGATAAATCCGTCACTTGTTGTGAAGCCTTGAAAATCAAGCGTGGCACTCATGATGGATGCTCAAGGAAGACTGAGTAAAATCTTCTACGCGCCTGCAATATATTAGTTGTTGTAGTCCACAATAACGTTACGATGCTGATCTATCTCAAGCAGGTTATCAAATTCCGCATATATGATGCAATCCACAGCTTCAGCAAGAGTTGTCTTGAATTTAACCTCTACCCGTAGACTTCCATTGCGATGAAGACACCAATGATCGGCACTAGCCGATAAGTCAGGCGTAAGATCAAATGCCATGAGACAATAGCCTTGAGGGTAATCTTCTCTGGTAATATCATTACCTTCATCTTGAAAATGTATTCCAGTACCTGAACACAGACTATGATATGCAGTCATAAACAGATTAGTTTCGAAATTTGGCTGTAATGGTTTTGACGGAAAGTGTTGTCCATCTGCATAGAGTGCAACATGATTATAATCAAAATGTTGAAAATTAAAGGGGTTCTTCTTAAAATCTCCATTTAATGCTGAATTCAATACAAAACCAATAATGACACGCTTTGGAAATTGACCCATAAAAATATTATCAAGGGTTTTACTTTGCACACCTGACGGTATAGTCATGTCTACTCGCGTAAGCGGGTATTTTGCATTTGACTTTTTAAGGGTGAGATTATGTGCAAGGAGCACAGATGAATTAACACAGACTCTGCGTACAAGTAACTGTGCATCATGATCTTGGATTTCACAGGAGTGGCCATCTTTTGAAATAAGATTAAACGAATCTTTAGTCTTGTGAAGTTTTATTCGCATATCAACGCCATTCAATAAAAAACGGTCTTGATTAAATAGGTCATGGTGTATATTTCCAATTAGTTGTACTGTTGCACTAGTTTTAGTGAAATTCATGCGTTTTCTTCATTCCTTTTTATCAGCAAAGTCATCCATTTTACCAGCAGTATCTTTGTAAAAGAGTAAACTTGAGCCCTTATAAAACACTTACTCCGCTTCCAGCTTGGTCAGAATAATATTTTATGTAATGATCCCGTTCATTTTGCCTCATTTTTTAAAATTATTATATTTCTTTACACGGAGCGACGACGAAAGTGTAGTATCACCGATGAAGTCCCAGACTGAAATGGCATCGGATGTCCTGTACTGCTCCTTAAATCTATTTCAATTGTGCTGAATTCACGCTTGAGAACTGGAAAGTAGTGCAACGTCAAAATCCTTTTGTTATATCTTCTCCAAAACTGTGCTTTGCATGTTGGGTATTTACCATACGAAACAGAGGTGCGACAGTATCACCTACAATTTGTGGTTCAATGATATCGCAGTAAACAAATATATGATGTGGTGCCCCATCTCCCAAGGTCATACAATGAGTGCGTTCCGTTACCTGCTGGACGTACTGAACCAGTAGCCAGCTTTACTGTAACCGTTCCGTTAACTGCTGTCAGCTGTGTGCTGAGCGTCCCGTAAATTGCTGGCCCAGCGCCTTCAGTAACTGGAAGTACTGGAGGTTTCTCGCTCAGTATCGCCAGTAAACCAGCTAGTGTCATGGCGGCGTTGAAATGTCAGTTTGCTTCCAAAGTTAATAAATTGCTTTATTTGTTCAGAAAAAATGAGATATTTGATATTGTACTGGAATAAAAATGACAATAATAATTCGGAATGAGCTAAGAATATTTATTTGCGAGCTTACACTTCTTTTTTAATTCATAGCTTGCAATTAATGGGTCGATGACTTTAGGCCTAGGCCTAGGCTAGATGACGGCTTTAAATATTCCGCCAAGAGAATAATTTATTTGTTAAATCCATAACCGAGAATAAACGTGAAATCTTTTCATTTCTCTTCAAGTTTACCCTATATAATTAATATCATGTTTTAAATTGACTGCACGATTATTTTTCTGACAGCTGCAGTGTTTGTGCTGGATGCTTTTACTGGGAACCATTCCGTTTTCTAGGCCTACTGACCGCGCAGGCTAGCACTGTTGTTTACTATGCTCCCAGTAGATCCAGCAGGTAACGGAACGCACTCCATGTCTTGCAACAGGCTCAATACCGGCATCAATATCAGGTTCATATCCCAGTTGACGTGCAAGCTCTGGACTTAAATGTAAACTTGAAACTGCTTTACCAATTTCACTCAGTTCCAAGTATGTACCTTAAGTTGTTGTATCAATTTTAAATTCACCAATATTAAGAGTGGCAATAGCGTGGTTAAAGAGGCCACACTCTAGTGTAGCATTCGCCATCTTGAAATTAAAAATTCATAATTAAAAAATTAATAATTAAAAATTAAAAATTCATAATTAAAAAATATATGAATAATTAAAATATGAATAATTAATTGGGTAATTAAAAAATTTGCATAATTAAAAAAGAACAATGGGGGGCGTAACCACTCCCCAGTGCCATACTACCTACTTCCCCAGATGCTATTAACATACAGCAATCTCTGGAAAATTAACAATTTTTAAAGACTAATATCAACGGCAAACATAATAGCTTATATAGGTACTATTAGTATTACATAATTATAACATTTTAATTAAAGTGGACTTGTATTGTAACCAAAAGTGCATACTTGGGCAGACTGTGTTAGTAACTATCCAGCCATTACAAGTACGGTAAGCTGTTGTAAGAAAACAAGCTTCAAGGGGCAATGTTGAATTACAATAAATTATACTACGAATAACACGGTTGCTGATATTGTTCCCTTGTGTTGTTTTTATCTTAATAATTACATAATAGAGAAACACAGCAAGCTACCTTAGAATAAGAAATACATAGCTGTCAGGTTAATGGTATGAAATGAGGGGCAGTTTAGATGACACAGGTAAAGCAGTTAAAGCTATCTATAGCTACAGAAAACGTAGCTTTGCTTCAAAGTTTCAGGACCCCTTGAAGTATCAAAGACAAACAAAACACAACTGTGACACTAAAATACCACTTTAGAAATTAGCTGCTCACAATAATTGTCTATATGGTAAATCAATCGGCATAACACAACGGTAATATTTTCTACCCCTTAACAAACGAGGTGCAATGAGTGACTAAATAAATTAAGTATGTTGGACTGACAGGAAATCATGAAGAAGATATCCAGCAGTGGTGCAGGTTCTAGCTGACAAGAAATTATGAAGAGGATATCTCCTGTTCAGATGGCGTGGACACATTGTGCAAACTTTCCACAATGGTTTGCAACAATTCCTTCAATTTTGCTTTTTGTTCTGGAATTTGGTCCATAATCTTTTTCACGAGCTTCGCATTTTGCTCAGGTCCGCTCAGATATGACATCTCGAGTTCAGATGGCGTGGACTCTTCAGCAATATTGTCTTCAGTTTTGGCAGACCACCAACAACAGACCCAACAACAACAACAAAAATAATTTGGTTATTTTCATTTAATGGACAACTTTTTTTCTGTGGAGCCACGGATATGTGATATTGATTATCTATATGTATTGAAATAATAAATTGAAACAAAAACTGCAAAAATTATAAACTGGTCAATTTTGACCTTGTACATTGGCCCTTTAAAGAAAAAAATTGAAATTAAAAAAAATGACAGTGGCCTTTTGGTAAATTCCAGGTTGTTTGCTTAAATCTTCTTCTTTCACAAAGTTTCCCCTTCTTTGAGTATCTTGTGTCAGCATTTGAAAAAGAAGCTATAGTTAAAGTTTGCATTGTTAAATAATTGTACAAAACTCATTTAAGATTAACCAACATGATACTTACACTTCTGAAAAGTTCTTTTAATACGTTTCCTCTTCATCAAGACGACCATGGCGTGGGGGAACCCCTGCGTTCCCCATACGCTTGTGGCTGGTTTTGACCAGCACAGGCCTGTCCACCCGCGTCATCCCTTACGTCCCTCCCTTCGTCTCGATTAGCCAAGTTGCATAAAAAAAAATTCATCGTCTGACACAGGCAAAACATCCATTTCGTTCAGGTCTCCCTCCTACAGCCTACAGTCATTAAGTCAAAGACCAATAATTGGTTCATATTCAATAATTCGATGGATCTTTCGTGTAAAATTTGTGAAGAGCGAATACCTTTAATCATTACATCAAGTGGTGGTCTAGACTTGCATACAACAGGTACCTTGGTCAATTAGGCATTAATTAACCGGATATTTCAATGAATATGCCCTTTGAAGTAAGTCTAACATTTAATTAGTCTAAGCACCATATTTCTAGATAGTTACCAGGAGTTCACAGGGTATCTTCTCACAAAAAACGGCTATATTGGGTCGGTAAACAGCCCCTAGCTGTCACAACACTTGAACTACAACATCCTAACAAGCACCGCCAGCAATTGGAAAACGACATAACCTTACAAGTACCGCCAGCTATAGAAATGGACTCATTTAAACAATTTCTGAAAAAATAATAACGGGCCAATGTCATCGTATCCCAGCATAGAGCGGGAAAAATATACTAGGAAAACGCTTAAGTCCCGCCGCGTTGTTGGATGAGCGTAATTGGTGCATTGAGCTGCCATGTGTTATGCGGATTTTCTGTTGTTCTGTGAAAAAATCACTACTAAGTTGAAGATTTTTTTTAAAGTAAATTTAAATTAAACGTAAAACTTCGATTTTCATGAGAAATAGTTTTTTGATTGCGCTTAAATTTCACACAAATACCTTAATTCATAAAATTAAGGATCTGTGAAAAATCATTAAAATCGGATAAAGCATGTAGGTGTTATAAGTTGAAGAATTTTTTTAAAAATCGTAAAAAATCGTAAAAATTACGATTTTTATGAGAAATAATTTTTTGATTGCGCTCAAAAACGTGGCAGCTCTTGGTTCAGAGATTTCAAAGGCCTCCATAAAATTTCATCACAACTAGAGTATTGGTTTAGCCGGAATTGTGTTAACAGACACACAATAATACAGAAAAAAAGAGAAAAAAAACATTCCGGATTTTTTTCTCCAGTGTAGTGTGGTCGTCTTGATGAAGAGGAAACGTATTAAAAGAACTTTTCAGAAGTGTAAGTATCATGTTGGTTAATGTTTTAATGTTTTATACAATTATTTTACAATGCAAACTTTAATTATACCTTATTTTTCAAATGCTGACACAAGATACTCAAAGAAATGGGAAACTTTGTTAAAGAAGAAGATTTAAGCAAACAACCTGGAATTTACCAAAAGGCCAATGTCATTTTTTTTAATTTCAATTTTTTTCTTTAAAGGGCCAATGTACAAGGTCAAAATTGACCAGTTTATAATTTTTGCAGTTTTTGTTTCAATTTATTATTTCAATACATATAGATAATCAATATCACATATCCGTGGCTCCACAGAAAAAAAGTTGTCCATTAAATGAAAATAACCAAATTATTTTTGTTGTTGTTGTTGGGTCTGTTGTAAGATTTTTTTTAAATTAAATTAAATTAAATTAAATTAAAAATTAACTTAAATTTTTAATTTTTTAATTAATCAAAATTTTAAACTAGGAAAACGCTTAAGTCCCGCCGCGTTGTTGGATGAGCGTAATTGGTGCATTGAGCTGCCATGTGTTATGCGGATTTTCTGTTGTTCTGTGAAAAAATCATTACTAAGTTGAAGATTTTTTTAAAAATTAAATTAAATTAAATGAAAAATTAACTTAAATTTTAATTTTTTTAAATTAATTGTAATTTAAAAAAAGGAAAAAATCGTAATATTGAAATTTTCATAAGAAATAATTATTTGATTGCGCACAAATTTTACACAAATATATGAATTTATAAAATTAAGGTTCTGTGAAAAAATTATTACAATAGGATAAAGCATGTAGGTGTTATAAGTCAAAGAATTGTTTTAAAAAAAAAAAAAAACGTAAAATTTCGATTTTCATGAGAAATAGTTTTTTGATTGCGCTCAATTTTCACACGAATACCTAAATTCATGAAATTAAGGTTCTGTCAAAAAATCATTAAAATCGGACAAAGCATGTAGGTGTTATAAGCTGAAGAAATTTTTAAAAATCGAAAAAAAATCGTAAAATTGCGATTTTCATGAGAAATAATTTTTCGATTGCGCTCAAAAAACGTGGCAGTTCTTCGTTCAGTAGATTTCGAAGGCCTCCATAAAATTTCATCGCAATTGGAGTATCGGTTTAGCCGGAATCGTGTTAACAGACACACAAAAATACGAGAAAAAAAAAAAAGAAAAAAAAAAAAACATTCCGGATTTTTTTCTCCAGTGTAGTGAAATGGAATCCTCGCTTCGCTCGCTTCGCTCGCTACGCTCGCTACGCTCATCCAAAAAGGAAAAAATCGTAATATTAAAATTTTCTTAGAAATAATTATTCGATTGCACACAAATTTTACACGAATATATTAATTCAAAAAATTAAGGTTCTGTGAAAAAATCATTACAATAGGATAAAGCATGTAGGTGTTACAAGTCAAAGAATTGTTTAAAAAAGAAAGAAAAAAACGTAAAATTTCGATTTTCATGAGAAATAGTTTTTTGATTGCGCTCAAATTTCACACAAATACCTTGATTCATAAAATTATGGTTCTGTGAAAAAATCATTAAAATCGGATAAAGCATGTTGGTGTTATAAACTGAAGAAATTTTTTTAAAATCGTAAAAAATCGTAAATTTGCGATTTTAATGAGAAATAATTTTTTGATTGCGCTCAAAAACGTGGCAGCTCTTGGTTCAGAGATTTCAAAGGCCTCCATAAAATTTCATTACAATTGGAGTATCGGTTTAGCCGGAATCGGTGTTAACAGACACACAATAATTCAGAAAAAAAGAAGAAAAAAAACATTCCGGATTTTTTTTCTCCAGTGTAGTGAAATGGAATCTTCGCTTAGCTCGCTACGCTCGCTACGCTCATCCAAAAAATTTCAAGGGCCAATGTCATACCCTATCTTCTACACTAGGCTAGCTATGACATTGGCCGTTATAGCATTCGAAAGCTGGGAGTTTTTACATTGTAAGCCACATCCTAACTCAAAACAGCACTTTTCTGACATTGGCCCTTTTAGCACCTAGCCACAGAAATATAATCTTGTGACAAATACGTATACGCATAGATTTAGCTATAAGGGGATAAGCCTATAACATTACTTCGATGGGGTGATTTACGTTCAGGTGTAAGAAGGCCGTCACAAGTTGCATAGCATTCTATACTTTTTGGACAACCCTGTAAGCTTATATACTTATGTATGAACAAATCTGTTATTGTTTTTTTTTTGCATCATGCACGATGTTGGGTCGTGTAAACAAAATATTATGAAATACAGATTAATTTGCGCTAAGAAAAATATATCAACGTATATTTGCACCTTTATTTGCTCGATTTGGTTAGTCGGGAAACACTCTCGTAGGTGTAATTAATTTCTGAATTGTAGTAAATAATAAATAAATAAATATATACCTTTGCACATTTGACTTTGGACACCCCTACCATTTAAACGTCCCAGATGCCAATTAGCAAATGGTCAGAAATGGAAAGATATATATAATTTTTTTTAGAAAACATGGTTGCATTAGTTTGAGGGTTGGGAGAGCTAACTGAACCACTTGCCAAAATGACAAAAACAAAATATAGCTGATTTACAGAAAAAGTTGTAGAGTAGGTAAATACTGGCCAATATTTTTGTAGATCAAAATCCTCCAAGGTCAGGTGCATAAAGTTTGGCGTATGTTATTTCATATGGGAGATTTTTGACGATGGGACCTAGCCTAGTGTATGAATAACCCATTAAAATTATCATTGCTTTGCTCGACTTACCTTCGTTCAAGTGTAGAAATTGCCTCGTCGAGATCATTATCTCCAGACACAATCGCCACCGTCTTGGTTTGTTCTCTCTTGAAATATGATTCGGTTAAGTTGAATATTAGTTTGTTTCTTGCCAATCTTGTAAAGTCAACAAGAACTCAGGTGAAAGCACACCCTGAATCTCTGCAACTCGGTTGGCTACAAAGGTTTTCCAACGTGAAGGTTGTGTTGATAACCAGCATAGGACTACATTTGAGTCAGTCGAAGCATTAGCAGACTCATTATCTACTTGGAGAGCGTCCTTCTCATTGTTTAGTGATTGCGTGAGGAGACATGCCCCACACAGCTCTAGACGAGGTAAAGACACAGTTTTTAACGGTGTGACACGAGTTTTAGCACATAAGAAATAAATCGTTATGGTTTTGTCGTTTATAACACGCAGATAAACAGCTGCTCCATATGCCTGTTCTAAAGCATCACAAAAACCAATCAGTTGATGACGGGAAGTTGGTGATGAATTCACATAACGTGGATGCGAAGATTCTCCACACACATTATGTCTTTTTTGTTTTGTTTCTACACTTTAACAATGTCAGAATGTACCTTTTCATCCCAGTTAACATTTTGAAGCCACAAGGTTTGAATGAGTATTTTTGCTTTAACGCTCACGGGTGCAAGAAGACCAAGGGGGTCAAACAGACGATTTTTGTCCGCTAATATTGTTGTGTACGTTATGTGTTGCCAAGCCTAGCCGGGTTGTTTAAAGGTTGGTTTATCACAACTATGTTGTAATTGAAAGCAAATGTTTTTTTTGTTCAGCTAAACACTTCAATTAATCAATTGAGTAAAAAATTGCAATGTGTGACAGATTTACGTATTGAAAATCAATCTTGAGTTAATACTTAATAAAACTATGGCAAGATTTATGTTGCTGTTGCTTTGTCATATTTAAAGGTAAAGATATGAAGATATAAGATATGAAAGCAAATTACTGCTACTGCTTCTTGCCTGTTAATTGAACAGCTCTTAATACAAATTTATTTATTTCTGTATTTTATTTCAATGTACAGTAGTTGTTTTCCAATTTGGAAAGTCGATAAGTGATTTGCTATTTTTAAATAGCTTGATAGTTCCAAACAAAACACAATGAAAAATTTTTAACATTTAATGTAAAGTAATTAATAAATAGATAAAGTGACCTGGACAGTCCCCGCAATCAACATAACAGATTGTATTAATTCTCATTAATTCTATGTGCTGGAGAATCTCCACCTCTCACATAGCATATTGTATCGTCACCTTCGCTCTTCAGTCCGTACCCAACCGCATCGTCTCCACGTGACTCTGGGCCATCTAATTCCAACTCACAACCTTCTCGTGGTTTGGCCCTTGATTAGGGGAGCTTTTCTCCCTAAAACTAATGGCGAGCTCTGGGTCGTCGTCGGGGAACTTTCCCTTCCCTTTGACTACCTCCCCGACGGCGACGACAATGACAACACGGTCGGATGATGACACAGACAGAGACGACCACGACGTGAGGGAATCCCTGCCCTCCCCATTTGCTTGTGTCTGGTTCTGACCAGTACAGGCCTGTCCACCCCTTGTCCCCATGCGTCATCTCTTACGTCCCTCCCTTCGTCTCGATTAAACAAGTTGCATAAATATGAGACGTATGCCAGGGACTGTATTATATAAGAGCATGATTCCTACTGGCTGTATGGCCAGGGACTGTATTATATTAGAGCATGATTCCTACTTGCTGTATGGCCAGGGACTGTATTATATTAGAGCATGATTCCTACTTGCTGTATGGGCCAGGACTGTGTATTATATTAGAGCATGATTCCTACTTGCTGTATGGCCAGGGACTGATTATATGAGCATGATTCCTACGCATGGTACAATGATATCTCTGTGTGGCTAGGTATGACACTGCGCATCTCCGCCGCGAGTGTGACGTCAGCAAGATCGCAGCGGCCGTGTATAAGACGCACTTGTTCATTGCTTCGCTATGTATTTCCAATCTATTTGGTGGACCGCGTCTGGGTTTTTCTGTGTACACACACATTGTTTATTAATACTGTGCAGTGACAGCTTACTACATTTTTCCATTAGTAATAAGCTGGCATGGTTTTCATTCAAGCGATATCTCAACTTGCATTCGTTCAACTTCAAAATTAATCAAAACAGATTCATGTGCCCCATCTCTATGGGATCTCTCAGAGCAGTGTGTATTCTTCCTTCTGGCTGCAAAGACTAGAAGTCTTTATGGAACAGTTCTGTGGTCCAGATATTATCTCGTTCGTGAAGAGTAAACAGTTCGCTCGATTTTGTGTCAAACATATCCATCCGAAGTGAATTTTGTTGTTAGTGGGTTTATGGACGTATGAACGATAAAATGTTGACTTTCCCCGAGTGTTACAACGCCAGTCAGTGTACGTGGACGTAATTGATATTAGGCCTACTTTTCGTTTTGCGTGTCCAAAATTAATGATAATTTTAAAAGACTTTAAAAAAAGTTATAAAAAGTAAAAGAAAATTTATAAACCCTCGACGATTCCTTTACTTTACGTCGTCGTCAAACGCGGAAATGTTTTATTTAATTATTATATTTAAGTAGTAGGCGTATTTATTAGTAATGCTTTAGCGGATGGCGATGTTAAGTTGATTTACAAATTGATTACAATCAACTATCAAGGAGATTGCTCGAGATTTTATAAGGTTTTATTCCCGTGTCTTAATTACATTCCGTGGAGTAATGGGGGGGGGGGGGTATACGGCGTATGCTCAAAAATAAATATTGACCCCTCCGTATACCGAAAAAGAAAAATCAGGGTATACGCTGAAACGCTGTATATCTCTTGGTAGGCCATGTGTCAAGTCACAGAACATAATAATATAATTTTGCAATCACAACAATCATTAACCACCAACAACCACTAACAAAAGTTATTCAAAATATCAAACCTTAAAAATAATCGCAAAACACTTAAAAAAATCGGGAAAAAATCCGGTCTGTGTGCCCTGGACCCGCATTGGCTGGGGGTCCTCCCCCTTCCCCACACGATCCCCAATGTACAAAGTCATATACTTTTTCAAGTAAAGAGCGTAGATATATACACATAAATAAATTTTCAATTACATCACGATACACAATATTATATTAAATAAAAGTAAATTTAAAACTTATGACCGAGGCCACTACTTACTTAAAAACAATATTATAATTTTGATGAAAACAGTTGTGCATTATTTGTCCATTTTATCTAGCTATTTCGAATATTAATCCGATTGTTTGTATTATTCTAATATGTTGTGTATTCTTGTAATCGATTTATAATTGAGTGGTTACATTTTTTTAGGTTTGTAAGCCTATATTTCGATAATTTCTCTCCACCCAACACATTTTTATTAATCATATTATAGATTAAATTAATAACAGTTATTTAAAATCTAATGTTATATCTCGGGCGCGATCTCGGGTTGGAAGATTTGACACACCCATTACGATAAAATCACGCACGGATTCTTTATTTGTTATAATTATAAATAAACTATCATCCCAAATGGGTAACACTTGTGAGTTGTGAGTATGCATCGTATTACGGCTGATATTAGTAATTAACTATTAAGGAAGGTCAGAAAACTATCTACCCACATAATTACTGAACACAATGTACTGGTTACAAAAGTATGATAGATTTAAGTTCGGACAATGAATAGTTATTACGAATTTAGTTGACTATGATAGTGGGGTTTTATCACGCGCCGAGCGGCAGCCGGCTCGAGGAGCGATCTTGATTACGTCATGCGCGGACTGGACGCAAACGCGTTCACCGGAATGCCAGACCTGGGTAAGGAAGAATATCATTGGATCATGATTCCTACTTGCTGTATGGCCAGGGACTGGATTATATGGGAGCATGATTCCTACTTGCTGTATGGCCAGGGACTGGATTATATGGGAGCATGATTCCTACGTTTCTTATGGCCGGAGACTGTTTTGGATTAGAACATGTGACATCCTGAACATGTGAACTTTATTTTTTGTCATCTTAACCTCTCAAAATTTGTCAGATCCCTTTACCAACCAGTAACTATTTTTTTTTGTTGTATCTTTAGTGAAGTACTGACTGACAGTTTAATATATTATGAACCAACATGTGAACACGAATTAAATAATTCCTGTAGTGTTCTATTGTTGGTTGCAATGAGTGGTTGTTTGAAACAAATATTAACAATGTAATTTATTACTAAATGAAACACCAAATTCACCAATGTGACAATCTCTTTGTTACAGTGAAGTGCTTGATAATGACAACTCGTATTTTTGCAAGTCGTCCGATATGAACCAAGATGCTGTCAAGCGCATTGAAGTTACTCAGTTTCCTGAGGTATTATTTGTTCAGTTAAAATGGCATCCTTAGATTTTGAATATTCACGTGGTATTCTACTTTCGGGTTGCACAATAATAATTAGTCTTCCCCTTGCCTTTTTTAACTTGACTTATTTCAATAGGTTTAAGTTAAGGTGCAGGTAGTAATAAGTTATTTATAGGAATTCGTCAATTTAGTTAGTAAGTTAGTTATTGGGGTTTAAGGGCACAAAACAGTAAAGTTATCAGTGCCCATCGAATTTTCTGATTGCTTAATGAATATGAATTACAAATTGAATTTAAAAGGTTTACTTGACGTTAAGAAATTAATAACATTATCGCTTGTCGTGGAGATGTGTGATAAAATTTCTTTGAGGGAAGGTTTTAATTTAAAATCTTTCTATCACTACTATATTTTACCTGCATCAGTAGTAGAAGCACAACCAACCGAATCATCCATTCTAGGACAATTTAGGAGAACGTCCTCCGAAAGTTCAGTTATTGATACAGTTTACGTTTACGTTCAATGTAACGGTACGTTACATATTATGCCTAATTATCCCTAATAGTTTATTTTTTAACCTTGATTTCCAGCATTTAACAGTGAGGCACCTAGTGAGTATATCAGCATGAAATTTGGCGTGATGGTACATAATAATCTGAACAATAATAATGCGCCGGGAGGCAAACGATATTTCATCCCTACTGTTTCCTACCACCCTTTATTTGGAAAAACGTTATTTCGTATTTAATTGGATTGGATATTGCATAACGTCTCATATTTATGCAACTTGGCTAATCGAGACGAAGATAGGGGCGTAAGGGATGACGCGGGGGGACAAGGGGAGGACAGGCCTTTGCTGGTCAGAAACAGCCACAAGCGTATGGGGAGGGAAGGGGTCCCCCACGTCGTGGTCGTATTTGTCTATGTCATCATCCGTCCGTGTTGTCATTGTCGTCGCCGTTGGGGAGGTAGACAAAAGGGAAGGGAAAGTTCTGCGACGACGACCTAGAGCTGACCATTAGTTTCAGGGAGAAAAGCTCCCCTTATCACGGGCCAAACCACGAGAAGGTTGCGAAATGGAATTTGATGTCCCGATACTTACAGATGTCGACTACGTTAGAAAGTTGTTTCAGAGATACTACTAATGGTGGTGGCAGTAGCCGCAGAGAATCTTCATCACATTCTCTAATTGCTCAAAGCGTCTTCCCTACCCCGCCGAATGACGAAAGTCAACAATGTCGTCCCAAGCTCCTCCTGGGTCACCTGGGTCCTTGAGAAACATTCCTAGGTAAGTAGTGGAATTTATATATACATATTGTATATTGTATTGTAGATAAATTTCTCCTTGTTTGCATGAAGAGGCCGACACGCGTATTTTGCAAAAATATATGCTAAAAATGCAGTTTTAAAGAGGCACAACAAAATTGCTATCAAAACAGTAGACTCGGATGAAGTCATTATTGCGATATCTCTATTCAAGCAACTGCAGGGTAAAGATGAGTTGTGGATAGAATATGGAAACGGAAAGTGTAAAAAATACTTGCCAATACACGATTTAGTCTGCAATCTTCCATATGAAACAGTTTGTAGTTTTTTTTCTTCTTTTCTTTTTTCTTTTCTTTTCATTCATTAACCTTTTTTATATTTGATTCATTAATTAATTGCATTTAATATCCTATTTATTTGTTATCAAATTTGTTGAGTTTTTTATGCATTGTTGTAATATTAATATTTTAAATATTTACTTAAATGTAGTTCATTTTTGTCTCTGCATCTTTGTTATTAGATTTATTTAGTTGTCCTCCTTTGTAAAACAGTTTTTATTACTGAATAGGATAGACGGTTACCCCTTAACTGTTTTTGCTGTAATATTACGTCCAAGCAGCATTAAACTATTTTGAGGATTTGAAAGTTAAATTTTGTGGTATTCCAGTTCTGGAAAGTGCTGCTATCTTAGGCTACGTCAAAATCTGAAACTACGTCGGTAAAAGAAGTTTTATATTTTGGCAGTGCATTGGAATTGAAATGAGGTATGTGCAATGCGCTCGCTTTTGTTTTGAAGTCAGCTGTTTATCTGTAAACATGGCGTCTAAACATTGCTCACATGTGATGATCAGAATCAGATTTTAGTGTTTTCAGAAGATGTTGGTGATGACAGTGAGTTAGTTGATGTAATTTTGTATGGTGAAAGTGTTTCTTGTGGTGGTGGTGTAGTGGTATGGATGAACTACGTGATCAAAGGGACAGTGACTTGGAATTAGGCCAATTTGACATACGAGGGGTCGTAACTGACAGGCCTAGGCCTTAAACCTAGCCTAATGGCTTGGTAAGCTTGTAGGCTAGGGCACAATGAACACACACGAGGGGTCGTAACTGACAGGCCTAGGCTAAAACCTAGCCTAATGGCTTGGGAAGCTTGTAGCCTAGGGCACAATGAACACACACGAGGGGTCGTAACTGACAGGCCTAGGCCTAAAACCTAGCCTAATGGCTTGGTAAGCTTGTAGGCTAGGGCACAATGAACACACACTGAAAATTTCACGCGAATCGGACAATTAGGTAGTGAATCAACCGTGAATGACCACTAGGCTACAAATTTGCCGAATAAACATGTAATAAATGGGCATTTTGGGGAAAAATCATTCGTTGATGTGTTGAGAAACATTTTTCAACCGATGTTGGATACATTGATTCACCCTAATCCGGTTATTGACCAGCTACTAGAATACGTCGTTGGAACGGATGTAGTTAAAGAGGAAGATGATGATATTTGCACCAAAGAAATGAAACCGTGGGACCAGTATCAGCGGGATTTACCAACACCGTCGAAGTGGAATCTCAACCAAGAACCACCACATTATTGGTACTACATGTACTACTTGTTCATTAATACTTTGACGTGAGAAACTAGGGCGCTTAAACCGGTTAGGTCATATTGCGCCGCCTGTGATGATGAATTAGTAGTTTAAGGGCGCTTCAACGGCAAAGTTTTTTGCGCATTGTGATGACGAAAGTTGATGAGATGAGTTAATGGTGTGTTTTATGAATAGATTGTTTTCTAAGTGTATAAATAACAAAATAAAAATGATGATGATGATTGTAATAGCAAAACAAAAGTACTGTATGTAAATAAAAATAAATAAATTAGAGAAATGTGTATGATGTGAATTGATTGATTGGATATTGCTTAACGTCTCATATTTATGCAACTTGGCTCATCGAGACGAAGAAATTTTGTTAATTACATTACTTTGGATGAGAAGTTTTAAAATGTTGTCGCCGTTATCATGTGATAGTTTTTCTTCGTATGATAGGGAGAGATCAAAATGCGTGCGCAAGGCATACATATTTGCTACATTCTGCTACCATATGATCTTCGGTTAAAGGAGAAATCCCATCTGTTTTTCTGGGAAAAACCTTTTCTCTGGTACAGACATATCCTCGAGCTAGACGTGTGTGGCATATTCGAATTCTGGACGATACTACCTATTCTATATGCAAGAGTTGAGACATAAGAGGACGAATTTTATTATTTAGTGTGGGCATCTCATAAATCATCATCACAATAATCGAATAAAATGCTCAAGAATATACTGGACTACCTATAAACAATAAAATTGATTTAGTATGACTGAACAAAATGCTATATTGAAAATGGTATTACGAGTAAGTGGGGTACAAACATAATAACAACAATTTAAAAGTAGGAACGTGTTATAAAAACCAATAACAAAAGTCATCAAAAGTTCCCTTTTTGCCCTAAAAAAGGTAGGGAAGTGCGGTTTTTCGTTTGAATAGTAAAAATAGTTTAACTGTATTATCGTACTCCTAATGGCATTGATCAGTGAGTAATACTATTACGTTCTGACAAAACAATCTGCTCGCCAATACCACACCCACATGAGGTGTCTTGCTAGCTCGGCGGCAGCAAACGAACCTTACGGCGACGTGGTCGATGTTGCAGGCACCACAACGTATACACATATCACGTTTCTACCCAACTTTTTAACCTCGTTATTGGTAGAGGAGACTAATTGGTTGATTGGATATTGCTTTACGTCTCATATTAATGCAACTTGGCTAATCGAGACGAAGGGAGGGACGTAAGGGATGACGCGGGGGGACAAGAGGTGGACAGGCCTGTGCAGGTCAGAACCAGCCACAAGCATATGGGGGGGCAGGGGTTCCCCCACGTCGTGGTCGTCTCCGTCTGTGTCATCATCCGTCCGTGTTGTCTTTGTCGTCGCCGTCGGGGAAGTAGTCAAAGGGAAGGGGAAAGATCCCCGACGACGACCCAGAACTCGCCATTAGTTTCAGGGAGTGAAACTCCCTTATTCACGAGCCAAACCGCGAGAAGGTGTCGAGTTGGAATTTGAAGGTCCGAATAGATATAAAGAGTTATTAGTATTAATATTAGTAGTTTTAGGGCGCTTCAACGGCAAAGATTATTCGCGCCTCCAAGTTATCTAGGGCGACGGTCGTCGCCCGGCAGACAAGCGATGCGATGCTTAGGCGACACCGAACTCCGGCCCTATATACACCTACAAGACTTGGGGGGTTTTCAGCTATCTGCACACGCCGCCCCGAAAGAGTTACAATCTTGAAACTCGGTATATGACCTGGTATGTGGTCCATGACATACCAAAAAAAAATCAACTTGATCCGACAACTAGTTCTGCGTTCAAAAAAGGCTCTCAACATCGTCAAATTCCTTAAGGCTGGCTGGTGGCTGGTGGTTGGGTGGGTGGGTGGGTGGGTGGGTGGCAGTTCTCCGCGGAGAGTTCTTTAGCCTACAAAGAAAACGGTAAATCTTAGAACGATGAAACTTGGACCACACTTAGGCGTATTCCAGACGCAGTGCCTTTTGCTTTCAAAACCAAAATCGGGTAACAGGGACCGGAGAAAATCAAAATTTGGATGATAATCAAAACGCGTAATTACCAAGGCGTGGTAATTTGTACAAACTTGAAATTTAACATGCTATTAACCATTATAAATATCTTGCGTCCAAAACACAAGGGGCTAAATTTGGGATGACCATGGGCCCAAAAATGACAAAAAACATATCTGAACTTTAAGAAATGAATCATTCAAAGAAAACGCTACAACTGAGATGTTTCAAACGTGGCTAACCAAAACGAAGGGTGGGACGTAAAAGATGACGCGGGGGGACAAGGGGTGGACAGGCCTGTGCTGGTCAGAACCAGCCACAACAATATGCGGAGGGCAAAGGTTCCCCCACGTCATGGTCGTCTCCGTCTGTGTCATCCGTCCGTGTTGTCATTGTCGTCGCCGTCGGGGAGGTAGTCAAAGGGAAGGGGAAAAATCCCCGACGACGACCCAGAGCTCGCACATTAGTTTCAGGGAGATAAACTCCCCTAATCACGGGCCAAACCACGAGAAGGTTGCGAGTTGGAATTTGTTGGCCCCCAAGATGAGATGTTGACTGAGATGCACACGTTTCTAGTTGGAAACAGAGGCATGATCGCACGATATACAGTTTACCACAATTTACTTGTTTAAGCTTCTCTTGTAGATAGCCCTGAAATGGAATCAACAGAAACGTGAGGCCAACAAAC
>JAMZAV010005833.1:0-72666 GCA_024449915.1 Sweltsa coloradensis
ATTTTTTAATAACTCCAAACAAAATAAACGAAAAAGAAAAAAAAAATGAACAAAAATATAACTCCAAAACAAAAAAAAATATCAGAAAAATGTCAAATCAAGGACAAAATGATGTAAACAATTACATTTGAAATAACTAAACGAAAGAAATATGTAATTGCAAACATCGATAACGAAAATTGTATGCTGTACTCTTCTATGCTTTAATAATATGTAAACAACATGATTTCCAGAATGTTTATTATTGTGACTATTCACCAAATGTATTGCTAAAAGGTTATACATCACAAAAAACTTTAATTAATTGTACGAAACTAGTTATGAATACTATTTCTTGACTTGATTTCAATAAGTTTTTAGAGAAATGTATAGTTTAATCGGTACTTCAATCAAAATAAAAATTTAATGCATTTGTTGAATGCATTGTAAAAACACATTTTAATTGTGTTTTGAGAAATACTACCTGCAAACCATATATTGCAGAATTTATTATACCAGCCACAAACTAAAATAGTAAAAAAAAAAACAAACCAAAAATGGTAAATTTTCACGTTTTGCATCACAATTTGATATTATTTTTTAAATATAAAAATCTAAACTGCGAAAATTTGAAAGATATTGCATGGACATCTAATAGATATTTTCAGCGTAGAAAAATAATCGTTAATGAACAATATCCACAGGATATCCATAAGATATTGTAGAATAAGCAGGCAATTTTTAAATATCCCTTGGACGTTCTATGGATATTTATAATGGATATGGATATTGTGGATATTGTAGATCATTCATGGATATCCATAAGATATTGTGTGCTGTGTGGTAACTGTGTGGGCTATCCTCAGAAAACAAGAAATAAAATTAAAAACTTACAAAAATATAAGCCAAGACAAGGCTTCCCATGTCCCGTCCAGTTAATTGTGTTAATTATTTACCGGGCCGCGAAAGCCTTAAATTTGAAATTATTATTATTAATATTATTAATATTATTATTTTTATTATTATTATTATTATTATTATTTTATATTATTTATTATTATTATTAATATTAATTATAATAATAATTATTGATTATTATTATTATTATATTATTATTATAGTGGTTCTTTATTGTTCAAACAATCTCAGGTACATTTGCGTCCTGGTATACACAAGGCGGGGTAAGGCCCAAGCCCAACAAAAGTTTACATTATAACAGCGTGAAAACATAAGTATAGTACACATATTATTGTAGACAAATTAATCAAATTAACAAAATAATAATAAAGATGAGTGTGATAACAAAATCAATAAAAGTTTCTATCTATAAAACAAGCAATTGTATGGCAAAATCTTTTAGAGAGAGAGAGAGAGAGAGAGAGAGAGAGAGAGAGAAAAAGAGAGTGATTACTGCAAAAATCTTCTGACTATGTGGCACGTTTGAAGGATGCCTGCTTTCTGCATGCTGATGTAGAGATTTGGAGAAAGACCCAGGCATTGTAGGCTGGCAGAGAGGGAAGATGGTATGACTCCAGTGGCTGAGATCACGATAGGCACGACAGTAACAGTTTTCATTTTCCAAATTCTTGTTATTTCTTGACTTAAATTTTGATATTTTTCCACCTTAGTGTTCTCGGTGTTCTCAATATTTTTACTCATGGGGATCGCAATGTCAATTAGATATGTAATTCTGTTAGATTTATCGCATAAAATGATGTCCGGTTTGTTGTGGTCTATGGTTTTGTCTGTTATAACCTCTTTATCCCAATACATTATAAATTCTGCATTTTCGATCACATGTGCAGGAGAATACTTGTAATAAAAAGGTGGATTGACAAGTAGATGTGCGTCCATTCCTAGATGTTGATAAACTATCTTTGCTACCTGATTATGCCTACTGAGATACCACGTGTTGGCAATTGAAGGACACCCAGCTATAACATGGTCTATTGTCTCCGTAAACTTTTTGCATTTTCTACACATATCATTGTCATTGGATTTGATGATGAATTTTTTATAGTTGTTGGTATTTATAACCTGATCTTGGATGGCGAACATAAATCCTTCGGTTTCAGCAAACAAATCTCCTTTGTGAATCCATCTTATTGATTTAACAATGTCAATATTTGGCTGCTGGATGCTTTTCGGGTATCTCCCATGAAGTGATTTAGTATTCCAGACATTCATCTTCATATTTAAATCTTCTATGTATATTTCTGGATTTAGCCTGAGGGGAGTTATAGTTTTATCTCGGAGTTTAAGTTCTTGGTGATAATGGAATGTAGAATTGAGAAAGTATGATCTGAGTTTATGAACTTGCGAATAGCACAATGACCGAATATTTACCAATCCTCTTCCACCCTTTCCCCGTGGTATATATAACCTTTCAGAAGATGCTTTTGGGTGGTGAGTTCTGAAGAAGGTCATTTGTCTTCTTGTTAAACGATCTAGGTCCATCAAGTCCACATCTGACCACTTCACAATACCAAATGAAAAGGTCAAGATTGGTAAAGCCCACGCATTTAATGCCTTGATTTTATAGCTTCCTTTAACATTTGATTTTAAGATAGTTTTAACTCTATGTTCATACTCATGTTTAAATACATTTTTTAATTTCTTGTGGTTAAGAATAATGTTTTGCCTCATTCCTAGGTATTTGTATCTTTCTTCGCTATTGTTTATGTTTGGAATTTCTTGACCGACACCAATTTGGTAATTGTCAGTTTCTTGCAATTTTCCACTTTTCATATGCATTGAAGCACATTTATCTAATCCAAATTCCATATGAATGTCTTCACTGAATAATTTTACAAAGTCAATTAAAATTTTGAGCTCTTCTTTTGATTTTCCATACATTTTAAAATCATCCATATACAGCAGATGTGTTATCCTTGTCATTATTTCTTTACAGGTAAGGCGATATCCAGCATTTGTTTGATTAAGTAGCTCTGATACTGGGTTTAATGCGAGACCCCCTGGAAGATCCCTCTCTTTATTGCCATATTTTCAATATTAACAGAATCTGAATTGGTTTTTAGTATTATATTAATTCTCCATGAATTCATGAGATGCTTAAGCACCGTTATCAACTGTGGATTTACCTTATACAAATCAAGAACTTTGATTAACCAATCGTGCGGAACCGAATCAAATGCTTTTTTGTAGTCTATGTAAGCTACTGATAGATTCCTCTTTTTGTCATTTGCATGTTTTGTAACAATACTATCAATTATAAGCTGCTCTTTACATCCATATGCATTTTGTGTGCATCCTTTCTGTTCCCACGCTAAAATTTCATGTTCTGATAAATGTTCTGTTAATTTCAAGGTAAAGATTGATGTTAGAATTTATAAATGGTTGGCAAGCAAGTGATGGGTCTATAATTTTTGGGGTCCGATCTGTCTCCTGTCTTGAATATCAATTGGTTATACCTTGAGTAAAGAATCCTGGAACAAGTGATGGGTCGTGAAGTACTGTTAAAGAAATCCTTTAGTTTACAATGCACTGGCGTTAGTCTTTTCCACCAAAAGTTCTGTATTCCATCTACTCCAGGAGCTTTCCAATTATGATTTTTTTTTATTGCATATGTAATGTCGTCTATATTTACTACTATATCCGGCATTTCCTCAATTTCATCTGTTCTTTGTTCTATATGAGGAAGCCATTCGGCCTCGCGGTTAAAGTCTTTTGGTTTTGACCAAATGTTGCTCCAATATTCCTCCAAGGCTTCTTTAGTAGGAGGAGGAATATTGTCGTTGTCAACCATAACTTTGTTTCCTAGTTTCCGATAAAACAGTTTCTCATTACTCTTAAACAATTTGTTTTCTTCGTGTCTCCTGTTACACTGCACATATCTTTTTAAGCGTGCCGCTAGAGCTTTCAATCTTTGTTTCTTTATTATTATTATTATTATTATTATTATTATTATTATTATTATTATTATTATTATTATTATTATTATTATCATTTATGTCAAATGTAAACAAATGAATATAGCATCAGGTGTAGTGCCGTGGACGATCTCAGACCACTATCCAATTATGGTTAGTTTACACTCTTCAAAAAGACAGGAACATTTGACACAGTGCCGTACACAAAATAATTATGTCAATGACACAGTTTTACAAAATGAATTGGATACGGTGGATTGGTCAATATTTGATAATATAAACGATCCCCAGGTAATAAACGATCGACTAGTCAATGTTTTTGAAGTCGCGTATAAGAATTCGTCTGTTCAAAGACAAGTTTCAAATAAAAAGAATAGAATTAATAAACCTTGGATAGATAATGAAATTAAAAAAATATTTAGAAATAGAGATCGTCTTTGGAGGAAGTGGAAAAATAACCCTTCAAATATTCTCTACAGAGCACAGTATAATAAAATCCGCAATGATGTTACCAAAGCACTTAGATCTGCGAAAAAAACAATACTTTGCGAATAAATTGACCAGTAATTTAAAAATTCAAAAACAGGTGTGGTCAACAATAAATGAAGCTATGGGCAAACTAACGCGAAAAACAGTAGACGAAGAAATTTTAACTAGTTTTAACGATTTCAGAGAAATTTCGAAAAAGCCCCAAGCGGAAGACTTTGCGAAGCATTTTGTGAGTGTGACAGAAAAGCTTATAGATGAACATACATTTACATTTAATTCTGTCCATGTAGTAAATGAATGTCAGTCGTTTTGGTTGAAACCAATCACACCTGAGCAGGTTAGATTAATTATTTCAGAACTAGACCATAAAGTATCGGCTGGGTTGGACGGCATTCGAATCAAGGACTTAGAAAGGTGTTTAATTCAGGTGTCTATTGTACTAGCAAAATTTATAAATTTGTCGTTTGAAACTTCTGTATACCCAGCTAAACTAAAAACATCAATTGTGAGGCCAATATTTAAAAAAGGAGATCGTAGGAATTTCAATAATTATCGGCCTATATCGATACTTTCTACTATTGATAAAATATGTGAGCGATACGTTATACGGAATTACTAAACTATCTGAATAGGTACAAAATTTTAACGCCGTGCCAATTTGGTTTTCAAAAAGGTAAAGGGACAGACATGGCTTTAGATGATTTTTCGAATTACATTAATGGTCAACTAGATAAAAATAAATTTGCACTTTGTCTTTTTGTAGATTTTGCCAAAGCTTTTGACACGGTAAATTTGGAAATTTTACTTGAAATGTTAGAAAAAGCAGGTGTTCGTGGGCCAATTCTTTCATGGTTCAGAAATTTTTTAACTGAACGCGACATTATTGTAAAAATTGATGGTGAATTTTGCAGTAATTATAAAATTAAATACGGGGTGCCACAAGGCTCAATTTTAGGACCAACCCTTTTTCTTTTGTATATTAATAGTATGCCAAATGTGTTTAGATATTGTAAGGTATATTTATACGCAGATGATACAGTGCTGGTAATCACGCATTATGACTTGCTCGTAGCATTAACACAATTAAAACAGGATCTCATTTTATTTCAAAAATGTTAAAAAAAAAAAAAAAAAAAAAAATGCAAAAATGTGTGTTGTGTGTGTGTTCATGACATGGGTCTAGTTGTAAACTTAGGAAAAACTAACATAATGTGCATTCATGCGCCCAACAAACTAAGTGACGTTAAGATTAATGTACAGTGGCACACCGCATTGTGTCTAAAGCAGGTTGTTCCACCCGTCGTAAATTCTAACATTCAAATGTTTAATATTCTGCCACTGTGTAGTTGTCCGTCAATTGTCGAGGTTAAAAAATACCAACACTTGGGAATTGTGGTAGATAACACTTTTTCCTTTAAATTACACGTGGCCAAAATTTTGCAAAGTATTCGTGTTATAAGTTCACTAGTTTTGTCACTTCTAAGGTGTCTGAGCGGGCCGACGAAACGTGGTTTATACTCAGCCCTGTAGATCGTACTGTGACGGGAGTCTAAACACTGCAAGGAGGCGGTGACTTGTAGTTGGCCACTCGGCCGTACGGCGGGTTGCCCGTCGCGCAGGCGTTCGTAGCATGTAATCCAACACCCCCACTCGACGGACGTCCTTCGCGCGGGTCGCTGGCTGCAAGCCCTATCTTCTCCCGCAGTGCTGCAAACCTGGGGCCCAGCAGCGGCTTCGTTAGTATGTCCGCACGCATGCCTTCCGTGGCGCAGTATTCCAGGCGGACGGTGCCTTGGTCTACGACGTCTCGGATGTAGTGGTACCTGAGATCTATATGTTTCACTCGGTTGCCTATTTTCTCAGACGTGGCTAGCTTAATGCACCCCTGGTTGTCCTCGTGCAGTACCGTTGGGTCTTCCTGGGCGTGTCCTAGGTCGCTTAGGAGCTGTCGGAGCCATGTAGCCTCTTGGCAAGCTAGAGTGGTGGCCACGTACTCTGCTTCGGTTGAGGAGAGGGCAACGCAGTTTTGTTTTCTGCTCAACCAGGATATTGTATTGCTTCCTAGTTGAAATATGTAACCGCTCCTCGATTTTCTGTCCATTTGGTCACCTCCCCAGTCTGCGTCGGTTAATCCTGAGAGAACAGTGCCCCTTGAAGCGCTGAACCTTAGTGGGAGAGCGGCGGTGCCTTTTAGGTAGCGTATCACTCTCTTTACCGCCGTCCAGTCCATGGCCCTTGGATTTTCGAGTCTCCTACTCAGGATGCTTATGGCGGTGGCGATGTCTGGGCGTGTGACGTTTGCAAGGTACAGGAGTGCCCCCACTGCTTGTCGGTACTCTTTGTTATCGGGTAGTAGGTTTTCCTCTCCGGTTTGGCTCAGGTAGCTGGCGTCCATGGGTGTTGTGCTACACTTGGCACTTGCCATTCCGAACCGTTCGATAATGGTAAGTATCTTTCTGCGTTGGTGTAGCAGCATGTCCCCGTTTGCATCTCTGTGTATTTCAATCCCTAGGTAGTTGTTTGACTCGCCTAGGTCTTTTGTGGCGAAAGAGCTATTCAGGTCTACGTGAAGTTGGTCGAGCTCCTCTTCTGTGGTTGCGCATACTAGCAGGTCATCTACGTAAATGGTGACGTAGGTGTATGTTTGTCCGCTCCTTTTCACGTACAAACAAGCATCAGCTTTGCTTTGTGAGAACCCCAACTTGGTTATTGTATCATGGGCTTTGGAATTCCAGGTCCTGGCCGATTGCTTTAGACCGTACAAGCTTTTATTGAGCTTGCACACCATGTCTTCTTGTCCTGGAATGACGATCCCTTCCGGCTGCTTCATGTACATTTCCTCGGATAGGTTGCCGTTGAGGAATGCAGTCGACACATCCATGTGTCTTATTTTTATGTCTTTAACAGTGGCTATTGCGAGTAGGTTTCTGATGGTGGCGTATTTGGCCACTGGGGCGAATGTCTCGTCGTAGTCTTCTCCGTACTTCTGAGAGAATCCTTTCGCGACTAACCTGGCTTTGAAGCGTTCTGTTTCCGCTTGCATTTTCTTTGGCCTTGAAGGTCCACTTGCTTCCGATTGCCTTCTTGTTTTCGGGCAGGGTAGTCAATGACCAAGTGGCGTTGGCCATGAGAGATTCATATTCCTCGTTTGCCGCTTTTGTCCACTCTTCCTTCAGGTCTCCCTTCATTTGGGTCATCTCTCTCCAACTTCCTGGTTTGACGACCTCTTCTCTGGCTAGGTAGGATAGTCTCTTGGGAGGAATCCCTTTGTTAGGTCTTGAGGATTTTCTGGTGTCTTCGGAAGCCGGTTCGGCTGTCTCTTGATCATTGTCGCTGGGGTTATCTGCGTGTTCGACGGCGGCTTCCTGGTTCTTTGTGAGATTGAGGTTACCCGAGTCTACGTTCGCTGCTTCTTCCCATTCCGGTCTTTTGCTGATAACTTCGAAGCTGTCTTTCATCCTGGTTTCTGTGAATGTGACGGTTCTGCTGACGATGATTTTCCCGGTAGCTGTGTTTAGTACGCGGTATCCCTTGGCTTCTTCGCTGTATCCAACGAGAGTTCCTTCTTCGGCTCGGGGGTCTAGCTTCGTCCTCTTCTCCTTGGGGATATGGCTGTAGACTTTGCTTCCAAAAACTCGGATGTGGGAGACGTTCGGTTTGCTGCCGAACCACAGTTCATACGGAGTTTTCTCAACCGATTTGCTGGGCAAGCGGTTTTGTAGGTAGTTGGCGGTGACTACTGCTTCTCCCCAGTACTTTGTTGGGAGGGACGCGTCGAGTAGCATGCATCTTGCCGTTTCTGTAAGGGAGCGGTTCTTCCTTTCGGCTACTCCGTTTTGTTGGGGAGAGTACGGTACAGAGAGTTGCAGTTCGATGCCTTCCTCGTCCAGGAACGATTTGACGGCTGCATTTTTGTATTCTCTCCCGTTGTCGCACCTAATCTTCTTAATTTTGGTGTTGAAGATGTTGTTGACTCTTGCCGAGTAAACTTTCAGCTTGTCCAAAACTTCGTCTTTAGTTCTCAGTAGGTAGACCGTGCAGTATCTGGAGAAGTCGTCAGTCAGTGTCATGATGTACCTCTTTCCGCCAGGGGTTTCGGTATTCATCGGTCCGCACAGGTCAGAATGGACCAATCCGAGAGGTTTATCTGCCCGTTCCTCGCTTTTCTTCGAGAAAGGCTTTTTGGTTAGCTTACCCTTCACGCATGTAATGCACTTTTCCCGCATGTCGCAGTCACCGAGTGTCATACCAGTTGCTAGATTTTCTTTCTTCAGTCTTCTGACGGCGTCGGGGTTTCGGTGTCCCATGCGTCTGTGCCATAGGTGGATGCAGTTCTCATGATTTTCCTCTTGGATAGCAGACTTTGCGCGTTGCCTCGTTTCGTCACTGTCTAGCCAGACTTCGAAGAGTTGCTTTTTCCGGAGGCCTATGGCTAGGGTTTCTCCGGTTTTTGAGACCGTGCACTGATTGCTGTCGAATTTTACTGAGAACCCAAGCTTGGTTAGTGTGGGCACCGATATCAGGCTGCCGTCGAGGCTGGGGATGTACAGCACGCTTTTGAGCAGCACGTTCACTGGTCTCCTGGGTGACGGACCCACCTTGCATTTCAGGAAGCCCTGCCCCACTCCCTCGGACTGCATGGAGCTTCCGTTTGCGAGTGAGACGGTGCACGATTTCTCGTCGAGTCTTGTAAAAAAATGACCTGTCATTAGTCATGTGGCATGTTGCTCCCGAGTCAATGAACCATGTGGTTGTTTTCTTGACTTCCTCCACCTTGAAACATACGTAGCGCGGTTCTTCATCGTCGCTTGATCCGGCCTCGCTTCTTATGGCGTTCTTGACTTTCTCCCTGTTGAACTTTGTTTCTCTCTTGAGGGTCCGGCAGTCCTTCTTTAGGTGACCGGGTTTGTTGCAGTGGAAGCACTTCATTCTTTCCACTGTCCCATATTGAGGTCCGGTTGTTAATACAGCTTCATTGTATTCGACCCCCAATTCTGTTTCCGTTCTTCGGTTAAACTCGTCCTTGAGCTTGCCAAAAACGAATTCGAGTGTTATGTCACCCTCGGGTCTAGCTTCAAGTGCTGTGATTAGCATGCCATAGTTCTCTGGCAGGCTACACAACAGGAGGGCTGCGACGTGGTTTTCCTTGAGCTCTTCGCCCAGTCCCCTGAGCTCATTAACTAGCTCGAGTGTTCTGTTGATGTGCTCATCCATACTTTGCTCGCTTTTGAGCCTGAGGCTGTACAGTTTCCTGAGGAGATACAACTTTGAGGTTAAGTTAGACCTTTCGTGCACCTTTCTCAGGGCCAACCACACTGATCGGGCTGACGTATCATTCCGCACATGGATCAGCTGGTCGTCCTCGAGAAGCAGGCAGATTGTGGCCCTGGCACGTTGGTCTTTCTTTTTCCATGCTGGATTAGGCTGTGATGGCGTATCTTCCTCAACTGTGTCCCAGAGGTCGTCCTTGCTCAACAGCATTTCTATTTTGAACTTCCACAGCTGGTAATTTTTGTTGTTGAGTTTTTGTATGGAGACTTTCCCGTCCGCGGACGACATGGCTATTGGCTAGGCCTTGGGGCTAGGCCTAGGCTAGGCTATAGGTTAGGTTGGTCGCTCACCTGCTTAGGCGCCGACTCCGCTGCGGGATAGGCAGAGTTTTCGCCGAACTGTGCTGGGTGAATGACTTATACACTTTACCTACAGATTTAACTATGAACTAGGCCCATAACCTGTTATTAGTTCACTAGTTTTGTCACTTCTAAGGTGTCTGAGCGGGCCGACGAAACGTGGTTTATACTCAGCCCTGTAGATCGTACTGTGACGGGAGTCTAAACACTGCAAGGAGGCGGTGACTTGTCGTTGGCCACTCGGCCGTACGGCGGGTTGCCCGTCGCGCAGGCGTTCGTAGCATGTAATCCAACAATTCGTGTTGGAATTGGGTTCTTTCAATGTTCTCTATTTACAATAAATGACCTCGGCTGTATGTATTCAGATATTTATTGTATGGCCACTTTACATCTATCACACTCAGAGTCAGAAAGCACAGTGATTGTACAGTAATTGACAGCGGCTAGCTTAGGGAGGCCGGAAGTCATAACCACCCACTTTACAGCCAACTGTATGTAGTCATCCGGTTGCAACAGCAAGGCGGTGGGGTTTGAATTTACCCGCTCTACACTATGAATGAGAAATTGCTCATTCCAACACTCCTCCTCAATTTCTCAATATCGACTCCTGCAATTCAAGCTTCACTCTATGCCTGTTAAAAGTCTCTGGTGCTAAAGGTTTAGTCATAATGTCAGCCACCTGATTTGCTAACGGAATGTACATTACAAATATAACCATTGATTGATACAAATCTCAAATGTAAATTTTATATTTTAGCCTATATCAAAAATATATTTCATTTTCTTTTAGTCCCAACTTTCAAGTACTCTAATACATTCAGGTTAAATTACAAACATGAGTCAACAATTCAACATTCAACAAAATGTAAAACTATAATTCATTAAATTATCAATCAATCGCCACATATACTCCTTCATAACTATGCAATTTTATGTGCACCATATTATCTTCCACATGCCTATCTTTATAGATCCACTCATATATAAACTGTTTTAACTTCTGTATAATATATTTATATTACTATTATTTTATTATTATTATTATTATTATTATTATTTTATCGCTGGTTAGGTGGAAGATCAATCTCAGTCTGATTGAACCTTGCCAATTTTGTTGTATTAACACTAAGCACATCAAAAATATGTATTTATGTAACAACAAAATAGAGATCCTACAACTAGGTACTACATGATATTGATTTTCTATCAAAGATGTTTACAAAGTAAGCGTCAGCAAAGCACACTATGGGTTCACTTGAATTTTCATTTATACAAATCCCTAGATTCAATGTTCCATGAACATACCTTGTATTACTTTTAAACCTTTCCAGTGTTCTTCAGTTTCATTTTTCTGAAATTGACTATAGAAATTAACAGCTATACAAAGATCTGGCCTAGTGTCAACGGAGTTTTAACTGGGGCACAATCTTTCATTTTTAATTTACAGAGAACCTTTTTTAAATATGCACATTGACTTAGAAGCATTTGGCTATCCATTCTAGTCATTTTGATTCCCAAGAAATATTTCAATTCACCTAAATTCCTCGTTCTAAATTCACTTGTAAACCTCTGCTTAATATTATCAATAAACATTCTATTATTTACTTCAATCAGAAACATCATCCACAAACAAGAGCAAGTAGATAATATCACTACCACTAGACAGTACATAGAGACATCTTTCTGCTTTACATTGCCTGAAGCCTTTTTCTATTACAAATATGTCAAATTGTCTTTTCCATTCATTAGGAACTTGCTTCAATCCTTATAGAATTCTGTTTAACTTACAAATCAGATTTGACCCTACAGTCATACCCTCTGGAGGACACATGTAAATATCTTCCTGAAGAATACCATTCAAAAACGCAACCTTTACGTCAAGTTGATCTCCAAAAGATACAAGAAGAGCTCAGAGTTTAGGTAAACGGAGCATAGGTTACATCATACTCAATGCCTTCTTTTTGCCAACACCCCTTGATTACTAATCTAGCCGTGTGGCGTTCTACATTCCCATCTCCATCACACTTTAACAGTGATACCCATTTGTGGTACTCTATTTAGTCTAGGTACTAATGTCCATGCATAATTTTCTTTCAAAGAATTTAATTCATACTGTACTGCAGTAAGTCAATCTCATATTTCCTGAAAAGATTGTGGTGTATTATTACAGTAATCAACAGCACCAAAGATAAAATATTCTGCATCCTCTGGAGTCTGGACATGAGCTACTATTTTTGATATTCTATGTCTATGAATCAATTGAGTGTTGTTGTCTATGCTAACTAGCTTTATCTTTCTCTCTCTGCAAACATTGCTAAACATGTTACGACTGTTTCTGGCCTAGTCATATTTGGGTGTCATATTTATTCAACATGACCTTCTAGGAGAAACATTCTCGTCCTCTTCAACTACTACTATGATTTTCTCATTTATATAATTCGTTTCCCTTTCAGCTTCATCATGAACCCCTTCTGAATCTTTCCAGAACTTCTGGCTTTTATTTTTATGTTCTGTTGCCTGTACTTGATCAACATATTGGAAACTTTCCTTATTTTCAGACTGTGTATTTTCTCTATACTTTCTTCCTTTTCCTTTAGGAAACATTCTTTTACGAGTTTATTTACCTTCATCAAAAATTACAATTTCTCCCACTGAGTATTCTCCTTTTCTCAACTAGCCACAAGCTTAATCATCAGTACAATAACCTAACATAATGTACCTCGAACTTCGAGATTCAAATTACCATGCAACAGTTCTTTCGGCCACACGGAGATAGTGCACCCAAACACTCGCTTCTTTTAATCACTTTTATTTTATTTTTTCATCGACCACATTGTTCAGCTTCAACAAACTTTGTTGACTGATATGGCCCAACCTTTGTGCCATACATTATTGCACCTTACAGCTGCTGCCACTCCATAGGCCTACTCAGGTTGAACCTCAACCTGGATTGGTTCAGATAAACCGCTGATAAATTCGTCCTTTTCTCAGTCCTTCAGCCAGACCTTCCAATCTTACTCCATGATAGAGCATTTTCCTTGGCTGAAGAGAATATGGAAACCCTTTACCATGCCTATTGATATATTTATTGCATTATTAATTTATCAGGCCTTGGCCTGTTCTGTATATAATATAGGCCTATAGTTCTTATGACATAAGGCCTACATAATACTCTGTTACTTGCACTACGTTAACCGAATTGTAAGGTTCTTTTTCTACTGATATACGTAACATTTATCAAGCAATATTACCATAATATATGTTCATTAACCAATAATAAATAATTATTGTATTTAGTGTCTACCACTCAGTATAACTGATTTTTCAGTGGGGAAACAGGAATCAAATCAATAATTTACTTTAATTTTATATTTTTTATTTCTTTTATTTTATTTTATAGTACTCATTTAAGTATGTACTTATGTTAGCAATTAGTTTACTTGTATCACCAACCTTGACGATGTCTTTATTGTATTGTGTAGGCCTACTTATCAAAGGGCCAATAAAACTTTACTTACTTAATTTCCAACCTGGAAACAGATGAGGTTAAACTTCAAATCTTTGACAATAAGGCAATCTTCAAGAGTATTTTATGAATTGTACCATGAACTTCAAGGTAAACAATCACATCTCCTTGCTCATAGGCATACATTACTTATGCATTTTCTTTGCAATATTAGGCTTAATAGGCCAGGCCCCACTCAAGTTGTCTCTTATTCACTACAACTACATTTGGTTGGATCATATGATCTGACATTTCAGAACCCAAATACCAAGCTCCTTCGTTTGAGTACTAATTTTACTAGTTGTTGTGCCTCCTTTTTACCCACCTGATTTCAACACTCGGCTGCTTGCCCTGAAGTAGGTACTAACATGATTCACCTACTGAGACATGAAGCAATAGGCCACCGGCTCTTTGTCCTCTGGTACAGCACACAACGCATTCACAGCCTCTTCCTCGGCACTCGAAAAACGACCCGGACTTGAAGTCTCCGCTACCTCCACGGCACCCTGGATTGATGTATGGTAGTGGGCTGTATAGCAATCACCACGGGTTGAAGTCCAACTTCCATTTCCACGGCCTCCTCGATGCGCTCTTCGTCCAGCTCCTCTAGCTCGACCACGTCCCCTGCTCCGATAAGCTCCTCCTCCAGGTCTCCAGCATTGAATTCTTGGTGATTGCTGCTTGTCGAGTTAGTTGTAGGGCTAGGTATACGGTAGTTTTAGTAGAGATTTGTGGGCGCTGCCATCTTGGCTGTGACGTCACGGAAGTGCTGCTAGAAACTCGTTTCCACCATGCAGCACCATGTGCAGCACATGTTAGCACAGCACTTCATGGCGCCAACAAAAACAACCGTATAGTACGGTTAGTTCTATTTCCATTGTTATTTACATCATGTACATATTGTCCAAGTAGCTCATGTGACATGGATCTACCCACTGCTCCATTATATCGATCTAGATAGTTAAATCTCTCCATCGTTATTCTTGTTTGGCCTACGACGAAAATATTTACAAGTATGATTTGACCGATGTCACAGTTCGATGTTATACATTCCACAGTCTACTCACAATATTGTTCACGCGATGGCGTCACTTCCGTTTTAGGTTCACACAGTCTGGGTGGCGGTGGTAAGGTTAGGGTCGATTATCGATTTGGCGGTCGACGATTTTGCACAACAATGCCAGCAAGATACTAGGCATAGGCCCTACCCTTAACCTAAAAATATAGCGCCTAGGCATATTACAATGTTGCTGAACTCTAAAAGTTCCAGTCAGAGAAGTTGTTTCCATTAAACAGTGGTATCTTATAAAGTTCTTCCTCCATGATATCACAAATCCGGAATATAAAGTCACAGACACTAGCTAGCTAGGCCCTAGGCCTAGACCCTAGCCAGAACTTAGCCTAGGGCGCGATCAAAGGCGTCACACGACATTCACTTTTGTAACCACACTTTATGCCACACTGGGCCCCATAACCTGTTGGAATTGGGTTCTTTCAATTTCTCTATTTACAATAAATGACCTCGGCTGTATGTATTCAGATATTTATTGTATGGCCACTTTACATCTATCACACTCAGAGTCAGAAAGCACAGTGATTGTACAGTAATTGACAGCGGCTAACTTAGGGAGGCCGGAAGTCATAACCACCCACTTTACAGCCAACTGTATGTAGTCATCCGGTTGCAACAGCAAGGCGGTGGGGTTTGAATTTACCCGCTCTACACTATGAATGAGAAATTGCTCATTCCAACAATTCGAATATCGTCTTTCTATATTTTTCAAATACGTGACCTATTCCCTCTTAATATTTTAAAAATGGTTTACTATGCCATTGTTCATTCATATTTGTCGTATGGAATAACTGCTTGGGGATCGGCGTCTCGACTCACCCTGTCTCCTCTGGAAGTAATGCAAAATTATATTGTGCGCTCTTTGTTTTGCTCAACAAATGTTGTTAAAAATTATAGCACTATTCAAACTTACAAATATTGTAACATTCTGCCGGTGCAGCAAATGTATTTTTATTATTTTATTATTAAACACCTTTTCAATATCAAGTCTGAAAAGTATAAAAGTACGTACCATTCACGGAGTGGAAATGATTGTATGTATGTGGTTCCACGTGTGTACACCAACTACGGTTTGCTTTGCATACATTATGCTGTTCCGGCGTTATGCAATGAATTGCCTGAAAATGTCAAAAACGTTCAAACCTTTGCAAAATTAAAGAAAAGTTAAAAAGATTAAATATTTAAAAAAAAAAAAAAGTTACGTCGTTTTTTTTTTTTTTTTTAATAACCTACATGATTTACCTATTTAATCGTTAAAAAATAATGCAATTTAGACGAATTGTGGTTATGCGTGTAGTGGTGCTCGAACTGTCATCATGTTTAAATGCGAAATGTGCTATTGTGGTGATGTTATGTTTATGGTTTTTTGGTAGTGGTGGAATTTGGTCTTTAAAAAAAAGCTTTATCAAAGCCTTGCAGCTGGTTCTGTTGTTTAGGATGTGTTAATTATTATTATAATAATTTTTTTTTTTTTTGTTTATTATTGAATTTTGTTTTGTCACAATTTCATGATATGGAATATTTAAATTCAAAGTTGCCGTATTAAAAGAAATAATCAATGTAATTTAATTTTGTTTGTCAAGAATGTATAATTGTAATGGAAATATCATCTGTATTGACATAGGAATTGGATTCCAAGGGATTGATTTAATGTATTACTATGTACAAATGTATAAAAAGATTTGAACCTGCAGATAAGCTGTTTTGCAGCTTCGCAGGACAATCGATTGTATCTGTAAATAAATTGTTCAATAAAGGCAACTTAAAAAAAAAATTATTGTTATTATTATTATTATTATTATTATTATTATTATTATTATTATTATTATTTTTATTATTATTATTATTTTTATTATTATTATTATTTTATTGGATGTATTTCATACAAACTCGGTCAAAACCGGAGCTAACATGTTGTACGGACTTACGTCAAGTACTTCCATGTGTATCTATATTACATACCTACATTATTACTTTGTCTTAACTCTAACTAAAATAAGTCATTTATAAAATTGTAGATGATGTTTTCTTTCTGCTGTGTACGGTCGTGGCCGATTTCTCGTCGCCATCCTAGCATTTGCTCTTCGGACTATGGGAAACCACGAAAACCATGTCAGGATGGAAGCTGTCTCGGAATCTCGAAGTATCATTCTTAGTTTAGAAATTTACGAACTATTCTACACGTGTTGAGTATTACTGCCTTTTGAGTCTCGATGTAAACATTGGATGGAAGATCTAGTTGTTTAATGCTTTCATGTAGCTTCTTCGGTATGATGCCATTAACCGATATCACGTATGGGATTGTATTTACCTTTTCTGTTCCACATCTTCTTGATCTCAATTGCAAGTTCACTATACTTGTCAATTTTTTTCTTCCATGTAGTCTCGACGTTATGGCACATTGGGACAGCAACGTCAATAAGGGTAGTCATTGTTTCTTCTTGTCAATTATAATTATGTCCATATCCGGTCTGTTGTGATGTATAGTTTGGTCTGTTATAACTGTGCGGTCGTAATATAATTTGAAATCTTTGCTATCTAGTACTTTCTCCGGTTTGTATTTGTAGTAAGGTGTGTGTGTATCAATGAGGTTGTACTTGATTGCTAGTTTTTGGTGAATAATGTTAGTGACTTGGTTAAGTCTGTAGAGGTAATCCGTTTGACATAGTGACTGGCACCCGGATATGATGTGTTCGATTGTTTCACCCCTTACACTACATTTTCTACATTGATCGTTTACTGTCGCATCTTGTATAATGTATTTTTTTTATAATTTTTTTGTTGCAATCACTCTGTCTTGAATAGCCAGCATAAAACTTCTGTTTCTCCAAATAGTTCCCGTTGTTTAAACCACCTATTTGATGCTTTAATATCTACGTGACCTTTATGTAGTTCATCATAATGTCTCTTGTGTAGGGTCTTTTCTGAGAGACGTAACTCTTTTGAAGCGTCAGTTATGAGTTTCCCTTGTAGATTGACATTTTCGTTTGCTAGATTGAGTGGAGTTAATGATTTGTCAGCTAGCACCACAGCCCTATGCAGTGTTGATGGTTGCTCTTTGTAAAAAAATATTTTCTTAAAATGTCTAGTTGTTTATAATATAAGTTGTTCAGATCAATTAGGCCTCGTCCTCCTTGTTCTCTTGGAAGTGTCATCTCTCTATTGCTGATTTAGGATGATACATTCTGTGTCTAGTAAGTGTAGTACGAGTTAATATTTCCAGCGCGTGGATGTCTGTCTGTGTCCATTTAATGATTCCGAATGAATATGTTAGTAATGGTATAGCATATGTATTTATTGCTGTGATCTTGCTTTTACCGTTTAGTTGCGTCTTGAGGATAGATTTTAGTCGCTTCTTGTATGTATCTATCAATTTTTCTTTCATTACTTTATGTTCAATTCTGGCAGCTTGTTGAGAATCCTAAATATTGTATACTTCGTTATCATCCATTACTCCAATCCTATTTCCATCATCTAGCTGGAACTCTTCTGCCTGTATAACCTTACCCTTTTCGATATGTAGCGTCTTACACTTGTCTACTCCAAACTCCATGCAGATATCTTGACTAAATTCAAATGTAGTTTTGATTAAACTGTTTAGTTGAACAAAATTTGATGCATATAACTTTAGATCATCCATGAAGTATAGGTGAGAAATTGTGTGACATACCATATTATTGTCCTTAATTTTAAATCCGTATGTTGATTCGTTAAGCATATGCGACAGTGGGTTTAATGACAGACAAAACCATAATGCGCTAAATGAGTCACCTTGGAAAATGCCACGTTTAATTTGGATTGGATTTGTAGTTATCTGCTGGTTTTTCATATTTAGTTTTAGTGTTGTTCTCCATGTCTTCATTACTGTCTTCAAAAAGTTTACAATTACTGGGTTGATTTTATATATTTGTAAAATCTGAATAAGCCATGTGTGTGGTGTTGAGTCATAAGCTTTCTTGTAGTCAATGTAGTTTACGTGAATATTCCTTTTCTTATTGTGTGCCTGGTTCATCTAGGTGCCCGTTAGGGCGCCGCAGCCAAGCCGCGGTGCGCTACACACTCAAGCACCTTATACACCAAGCAGAGTTGGGGTGATTTCGAGGTGTTACCCAGCCGTCATGTAACGTGATGTGAACTTGAAAACTATCACAATCGAGGGGATTTAGGTACCTGACAACACATGCCAAATTTTATTGGGGTACGACCTTTCCTTCTTGGTGAAAAAATGTCTTCAAACATGCTCAAAATCACTTTAAGGATGTTACCCAACAAACATTTTTGGGCTTTCCCGCAGTCTTCCCGCAGTCTTCCCGCAGTCTTTTTCCCGCACTTGCCCGGGCGGGACCCTTTGCGGGACGTCCCGTACGGGTCCCGCCTATAAGTGTCCTACTGGCCAAAACCCGGGGTCCGCACGGGACGTCCCGCGATCTTCCCGCTGTTTCCCGTAGTATCTGTAGCGCGATCTGGGTGTTTAAATATGTAGGCTAAACGTAAAAATAAAATAAAATGTTCTATATAATATCGGTTACACGGTTATTTTGTCTTATTTTCGACACCAGTTGATTGCCTGTAGGTGGAAACACAACATGTATTAATCGCAAGTAATTATAAAATTTCAATTTTGGTGTCTCGAACTCGGTCCAGCAGGGCGACTCTCCATCTGTAACCCACGCATCTAACCGTTACGCCACGGAGGATGCTTGAGCGGAGTGGGAATAACACCCTATAGATTAACAGCAAATCTACTCGAGTATCATATTTATTGTGTGCTTGCTTTGTGGCCTATCCGTATAGTCTTTTAATTATTTTGGATGTGTTGGAATAGTGTTCAGTATATTATACTAATGGTGTACGGTATATTTTAAATGTGGATACAGTAAATAATGCGCATGTTCGATATTTTGTTCTAGTTGTTGATAAATGCCGAGGCGGGTGTATCTGCATAAATAAAGTATAGGCTGTCCGATGCGATGCGGGTGACCACAAAAAACGGTACTAATTCTATTGGAAAATGCAACCAAAATTAAATGAATCATGTGAGATTTCATATCTATTTGTCACAGTTGGTGAAAAATAAAACCATGGAATATGGTGAAATTTTTAGATTACTAGGGAAGCTTCGCAAACGCTTTTTCAGGGGAGGCGTGTTATTTGGGTGAGCGTAATTGGTGCATTGAGCTGCTATGTGTTATTCAGATGGTATTTAAATTGATTTCGTTTTCCCATTGCTATGGGCTGCGAGACACGCTTGGTAATATTGTTTTAAAATTTAACGACGACGATATGAGGATCAGGGGCGCACATTATATTACACACTACATTACAATCGAATAAAAGCATGTTTGGGGTTATAAGTCGAAGAAAATTTGGTTAAAAAACGAAAAAAGCGTTAAATTGTTTTCTATACGCACATTTTTGCACACGAATATATTAATTCTTAAAATACAATAGGATAAAGCATTTAGGTGGTATAAGTCAAAGAAATTTATTTTAAAATCGTAAAAAATCGTAAAATTGTGATTTCATGAGAAATAATTTTTTGATTGCGCTCAAATTTCACGCGAATATATTAACTCATAAAATTAAGGTTCTGCGAAAAAAAACAGTACAATCAAAAAAAAGCATGTAGGCTAGAGGTTTAAGTCGAAGAATTTTTTTAAAAATCGAAATATATTGTAAAATGCGACGTGGCTCGTGGGAGTTCTAAGTTCATAAATTTCAAAGGCCTTTAGAAAATTTCATCGCTATTGCCATTGGAGTATCGGGTTTAGCTGAATCGTGTTAACAAAAACACAAAAATACAACAAACGGAAAGAAGAAAAAAACATTCCGGATTTTTTTCACCAGTGTAGTGAAATGGAATCTTTGCTTCGCTCATACAAAAATGTATACAGGAGAAAATGAAAGCAGGCCCAAAAGCTACAGAATTATCTGCATAAACAATTCAATGTTTTTTCACGTGTGCAGATGAATGTTGACTCCGTGGCGGTAAATAAAAATAAAAAAGAAACGTTCTACAAATTGCTTTTGAATTTTCATAATATACCACAAAATTTTCTTTTTAATTTGTTGATGCATACAGCTGTTGTTTAATTAATAAAAAAAAAAACTAATAATATATTCATTACCAAGGTGATTGGTTATCGTGTTTTTCAATAATGTACACACACAACTCTGTATGGTGGAGATTGATTAAAGTACAATATGCTCATTTTGGTTTCACAGGCAAAATAGTAAATTATGTGACTAACGGATCGTTCATAATAAAAAGGGCATTGCAGTTTACCCGTATAGTATCTTATCCGATCCCTTCCTTCGCGGGAACTATGCGGGACGTCCCGTGACTTTCCCAGACACAGGGACGTCCCTAAACTTGCCTCGCGGGTCCCGTGCGGGACGTCCGTGACTTTCCAGACACGGGGGCGTCCCGTAACCCTTTCCCCCGCGGGTCCCGTGGCGGGACGTCCCGTGACTTTCCCAGACACGGGACGTCCCGTAACCTTCCCTCGCTTTTCCCGTGCGGGACGTCCCGCTTCCCGCAGTTAACCCGCACTTCCCTTAACTTTCCCGCACGGGACCCAGAGTATAATGTTTGTTGGGTAGCTACTGCTAGCTACTGCTAGCTACTGCTAACATCTAATACGTCGGCCCGCGATTCTGACCAGACGGGTGGGGCTACAATGTTCATATTTTACATGGACATTAAGGTTATAGAATGATAGTCTCTTTTAAAAAAAAAAGTTGAAAAAGTTTGTTGGAAGGCTTCCAAATAAAGGTTTTAAAATAAGCCTTAAACACTTGGCATATAATCAACAAGTAACCATAGTTACTTGACACTTGTTGACGGTATAAGCAGAGTTAGGCGGGAAAGTGCTATACGTAAACAAATGGCGGACATTTAAAAAATTTTCTTCTTTGTGTGGAACGAGAAAAGGTGTCATTATACTCTCATAAACAAATCAGAAACCGTCCTGGCCTAGGCCCAGATGTAGAAAATTATTTATAATACAACAGTGTAGGTCTAAAGTTCCATTTGGCTATAGGACTAGTAAAATTCATACTTACATTACATGTTTGACAAGCCTAGCCAACCCTATGCCAGCACAACATTGTTTTGATATGAACTTGCTCAACTGTTTTGTTTACATAAGTGCAACAATCAAATCATTTCATACAACTTGTGCTGTCGTTTTGGCCCGCGTTTATGAAGGCACTGCCATCTAGAATAAATATAGAACTTTTTCGAGCTCTTTGCTATACGCAAATCTTTTTAAAGTGTTTGGATTTCGTGATACTTTTTCAACCATAGACATCCTATATAATTGGCTAGACCAGCAGTCGGTGGTCCACTTCCGGTACAATTAGAAGCCATCTTAAAATGACAGTTTACATGTTAATCAAATGGGAGCGATTTGTGGCCAAATAGTTCTAAAGATTGCCGCCAGGTTGACAGGTAAGCATACTAGCCTTTAACACCAAATGATTACTAAATTCCCTTATGCAATCACTTCGTATTGTTTCTTTTGTTTAATACCATGCTGCACAAGCTAAAACCATATCAAAAAATCCAGTAAAATACTTTATTGCATTAAAAAAGCATAAATTAAAACACCAAATCGCCATCTTGAAATGGGCCGGTTGAGTCTTCAATTTGCTACGCTCGCGCCTGTGCGGAGGTATAGGAGACGGCTAATCTAGCCTACTATAGGGGTTTAATATCAATGCTTTCAACTCACAACCCATGACGTTTTCCCACGATACCGTTCAAGAATACCAATTCCTTCGAAAACGAAAACGACTTCGTTTTCAAATTGCGTTTTCAACTCATCTCCCACGAACTCAAGAATTGGGGTCCAGTCCTTATACCGTCGTTATACCATGGTTATACCACCTATACCCAGGATGTACATGAATCCGGGTCTAGATATTTTACATCCTATATTGTTACTGCTAATACCATATAATTTAAATCAACTTTGATAAAAATATTATATTTTAGCAAATAATTTTGTAATGGAACTTTAAAAAGTAATGAGATCACACACATAACAAAAACTTGTAGAAATACAGCCAAAACCTTACACACTCAAAAGGAATGAGATCTAAAAAAAGGGCCAAGCTCATCTACCCTTCCACATAAACGTACAGTGTCCCATAACAGCATCCTCGAAAAGCTTGGCAAAATAGAATTTGCATGTTTACGTTTAAATTAATTACAAAAAAAGAACTTTGATAAACTATTACGTTAAATTAATAATCGCAAATTCTATTTTGAAAAGCTTTTCGAGGATGCTGTTATGGGACACTGTACGTTTATGTGGAAGGGTAGATGAGCTTGGCCCTTTTTTTAGATCTCATTCCTTTTGAGTGTGTAAGGTTTGGCTGTATTTCTACAAGTTTTTGTTATGTGTGTGTTACAGTAGAGTCGATAATGAGTTGTTCTTTACATCCCTGTGAGTTCTTACAACATCCTTTTTGTTCCTCGGCCATGATATTGTATTCTTCGCAATGCTTATATACTTTATTTGTTATGCATGAAGTCAATATTTTATATATAGTTGGTAGACATGTAATTGGCCGATATTTACTTGGGTTCTTCTTACAAATATTATTATTATTATTATTATTATTATTATTTTCGATCGCGAGTCGCGGACGAGAGCGGTTGTGTTACGAGCGAGCTCCGTGCAGTCACAGGCAAGTGAATCATGTCGTGCAGTCAGTGTACTAAAAGCCTACCTCAGGACGGAGACTTTGTGAATTGTCCAGGGTGTGATACAAATATTCACTACGAGTGTTCCGGCTCAAAAAAATCTACACATAAAGCCAAATTACAAGTATTGAAATCGCAGTGGCGTTGTCAAAAGTGTAAGGCAGACGGGAAGTTCGTCCCGGGTCCCGGCACGCCCGGCACGCCGACTGATCCTGATAATATAGGTGGGTCCACTCTAGTTAGTGATTCAACGCAAAAATCTATTGAAAAAGTGCTTAGTGTTGTTTACGAGCTTCGCGACGAGCTCAAAAGTGTAAAGAAAGAACTCTAGTCTTTGAAAGTTATAAGGGAAGAGTTATTAGAAAGTAGGAAAGAAATCGATAACCTAACGCAGCGCTTAGTAGATAAGGACGTGATAATTGATGAGCTTACGGACCGGGTCCACGAACTTGACCAGTACGGAAGAAATAGGAACCTCGAAATATCAAACGTCTTGGAGGGAGAAGACAGCGAGGATTTAGAGTACATTGTTGTCAAAATAGCCAAGTTAGTAGGTGCGGATGTACTAGTGCGTGACATTGATGTAGTTCACCGAGTGAAGTCCAAGAAAGAGAGTGAATACCCGTCAAAAATATTAGTGCAGTTTATTTCAAGAAAGAAGAGGGACGAACTCTTCGCCGTTCGTCGCAAGTGGTCGGTGAAGAACAAGGAACTGTTTCCGGAGGTAGAGGGAGAAGACAACCTTCCTATTTACATAAACGAACATTTGTCACCTTACTATAAAAATTTGTTTTGGCAAGTTAAAACAAAAGCAAAGTTGACTGGCTTCAAGTTTGTCTGGTTCAGTCGCGGTACTATTTGTGTTCGTAAGGACGAAAAATCTCGAGAAGTAATCAAGGTTAAAAATCCACGAGACATTGATAAATTAAATCAAGTGTAGGTTAATTGTTATGAACATGTGGGATCCACCTTTCCCCGTGACGGAAGTGGTTGATAATATTGATAATTTGGTAAGAGAATGTAATGGGTTAACACTGTTGCATTTAAACATCATATCGATAAAGAAACACTGGGACGAACTAAGATTACTTCTCGATAACCAGCCAGCGGTTTAGCCGAGCTCGTTTAACCGGTTCCCACTCGAACACCGAAGTTAAGCAGAATCGGGCGTGGTCATGGGTAGAGTGGGTGACCGCTCTACCCTGAAACTCACGTATACCGCTGGTTAGAGCAGATGGAGGGTTCGAAAGCTAGTGTAACGGCTTAGTTCTCCTTTACGTCTGCTCGGCAGTCCGGGTTAGTGGAGGAACCTATATGACTGTCAAAGTTACACCGTCCTGTCGGATGGGACGTTAAGCCGTTGGTCCCCTTGGTACTTTTCGAAAGGAGTAGGAGGTGCCGGTACCGGGTTTCCCCTCCTCCCTTCTGTTCATACTTCATCCGCATCTATCACCACTCATCGTCTCGATTAGCCAAAGTACATAAATATGAGACGTTAAGCAATAATCAATCAATCAATCAATCTCGATAACCATCTAGGTAATATACATGTGCTAATGCTTAGTGAAGTCAATATAAATTATATCGACAGTAGATTTGAGTTAGAAGGGTATAATATGTTTTATAGATTAAGAAATGTAAAAAGAGGTGGTGGCCTAATCATATACGTAAATGATTCGATACAATTTGTGTCACACGACGTAGTCTTTAGAAACTTTGAAGGTCTAGCAGGGAACATAATAGTAGGAAACCATATCATGTATCTGTTGTTTGTATATAGACCTCCTAACAATAATACTAAGAACGAGTTCATTCAAGAGATAGATAAATATTGGAGAGAGGTAAATGTCGCTATTGCTGTTTTCATTGGTGATGTAAACATTGACATTATTAGTTAGGTCATAATCATGAGTTCCGTGACCACTTTTTCGCAAGGATGGTTTGACGATTGATTTGACTACTATGGACCATTTAGAAAAAATAAGCTCCCATGTCCCTCCCAAAAATCCCGGCAATTTTTACTAGAGGCCAAAATCCAATATGGCTGCCGGGCACACTCTTGAAAAATTAAATTTTGAACCAGAGCAAGTAGAATCAAGTGCAAAGACATTTTTTTGTTTAAACTGACCACAAGGATTCTGAATATGATATTAGTTTGACGCTACGACGCCATTTTGAACCAGAAATACAAGATGGCCACCTGCGCCATTGTGGAAAATTAAGTTTTGAACCAGAGCATCTAGAATCAAGCACAAATACACTTTTTCTTGTAAATAGACCACACGGATTCAGAATATGACGTTAATTTGACGTTACGATATCATTTTGACTCATAAATCCAAAATGGCCGCCATCCAGTGTAACAAAAGTTTTACGTTTGTACTTAAGCAAGTACTCAACACAAGGATCTCTTGCTGTAAAGTACCATAATTTTACCATGAGATGGTATTTCAGTAATATTTTTTTTACAAATGACACCACAACCTCGACCGCAACGTAAATAAAAACAGAATTTAAGACGTCATAAATTGTCTTTTTTTGAAAATTTTAAAGTTATTTTACCACTGTAACACTGTTTGACTTGATGATAGTGTCAACCTCAGACTGGTCAAAGCTGTAGTTCCTCATTAGTTGTTTGGTTGACCAGTTGGTGCAGTAGGAACCAACAGAGTATAGACAATCATTGTATCAACCCTCTCTGAAAGGTCTGTCAGATAGTCGCATATCAGTTTTTGCAGCGGCCGTCGCTATACACAGCAGCGTTCTGAATGCTCGGGCACATGGGAAAGGGTCGCTTATTTTCATTTACCTACATATTGGGGATATGTGCCTTACACTGTACCCGAAGGTCCTGTTCATGGTTCAATATCTTTAGTTGAGTACGGGGCATCGTAAGGGTCATTTACACATATGGTACGCTCAGCATCTCTATGGCCGGCAAGGATGATTGGATGACACCTTATGGACGTAACCCGACCACTTAAATGGGGTGCCATATTGCGTCTGTCGTTCTTCTGCTGATGGAAGTTGCAATCCTCCAAAAACATGCCCACGTCGATGAGAGCGGTTTAAGGTTCCTGCAGATCTACAGATCAGAGAGTCTTTGAATGAGCTTCCTTTACTGTGTCTTCCTGTATGTGCCGTTAGAGTTGAATGGGGGCCATACATTCATCGACGAAACGATTTTTCCAGCCACTCAGCGAGGTCCACGAGTTTACTGACATCAACCGGGTCGATTACGGGACTTGAGAGGGGCTCTGCTCCATTCAGCAGCTCTCACTTTAAGTACGTCTCCATTCTTGTCCGTTTCTGTCATCTTGGCAAACGTTTTCCGCTTGATCAAGAAGAAGGGTGCATTAAGGGAGGTATTCTTTCTTAACATCCAATCTTGCAAGAATCTGGTTAACTTTTCCTCTCCCGCAGCATAGGAAGAGTTCCAATCTGCAACGCGCTCATCAGAGGCAGGCATGGCGGACTGTAGACACCCACCTGTATATAGGTGGGTGAAGCTTGGGGTTGAATGGACTGGAGTCAAATTTGTGCATGCATGCTCTTTATCCTGCATGCATTGCTCATCTTTCTTCATCCGTTTCGGACCGCATTCCACGAGCTTCAACTTTGATTTTTTTTTAATTTTTTGGCCATGGCGTTATCAGCCGCTCGGACCCGGGCCACATTATTCACATTTCTGGAGTGCACCAGCTGCTGTTTTCTCATTCGGGAGGATGGAGAGCCAGCCAGACTTCATGTTGCTGACCTTTTTCATGGAGCATTCGTTCCACATGTCCCGGGCCCAAATAAAGTGGGGGTTGCCTATAAGAGACTGAGTGAAGTCAGTACGAAAGAAGCCGACCTGATCAAAGAAGCGAGCTGTCAGCATCGTCCAGAAGTCAGAAAGTCATCTTCCATACCTATCTTTTGTACGCAACCAACCACGGCAGCATGGCGCTGCATAGGGCCAGTTGAAGAGAGCTATAAGATGATGATGACAGCAACCTGAAGGTAAAAATTTTTACTGAGAAGCAGGTATTACATGGAATCGTCAGATTCCGAACAAAGTATGGCAGGATGCCTCGATTCAGACTGAGATCATACTTCTCGGGGGCACATTTGGTCTTAAATCACACGTTACAGTGGTAAAAAAACGTTAATTCCAACGAAAGACAATTTGTGACTTCATAAATCGGCTTATATTTACGTTGGGTAAAGTCATTTGAAATAGAAAATTTACTGAAAAAACCATCGCAGGGTAAAATCATGGTACTTTACAGCAAGAGATCCTTGTGTGAGTACTTGCTTAAGTACAAATGAAAAAAACTTTTGCTACACTGGATGGCGGCCATTTTGGATTTATGAGTCCAAAATGATATCGTAACGTCAAATTAACGTCATATTCTGAATCCGTGTGGTCTATTTACAAGAAAAAGTGTATTTGTACTTGATTCTAGATGCTCTGGGTCAAAACTGAATTTTCCACAATGGCGCCGGTGGCCATCTTGTATTTTTGGTTCAAAAATGGCGTCTTTAGCGTCAAAACTAAATCATATTTCAGAATCCTTGTGGTCAGTTTACAAAAAAAAATGTTTTTTGCACTTGATTCTATTTTCCTCTGGTTCAAAATTTAATTTTTCAATAGGGGGGGGCCCGGCAGCCATATTGGATTTTGGCCTCTAGTAAAAATTGCCGGGGATTTTGGGAGGGACATGGGGGCTTATTTTTTTCTAAATGGTCCATAGTAGGGCAAATCAATCGTCAAACCATCCTTTCGGAAAAGGAAGGGGCCCCGGAACTCATGATTATGACCTAACTATATGAATGATTGTGTCCGGTTTGCAGTATTACGAAACTAGTTTAGCTGCAAATGGTTTTAGTAGGTATATCACGGGAGCAACACGTGAAGAGAATGGTTGGTGACAAACTAACGAGGTCGTGTATTGACCACATTTACATACGTGCTGTAGATACTCAGATTAAGTCAGCTATATGGACCTCAAAGTTGTCTGATCATTACATTATTACGGCGTTATTGAATTTACCGCAAAATGGGAAACGTGACGAAGGTGAGAGTTACGTCACCAAAATAGATGAAAAGAAACTGTTGCGTATCCTAAAAACCATACAGTGGGACTTGTTGCTTTCCGCAAATAGCTGTGAGATTTTGTATAACTCGCTATATTTATTTTTTAAGAGGGATTATGAACGGGCCGTTTTCGTTAAAGAAAAGAATAAAGCAAAAAGGGGGAAAAATCATGGATGACGTCGGAGTTGCTAGAAATGATGGCAAATAGAGACCGATGTTTTCATAAATGGAAAAAATGTAAAAATCTAAATCTTGTCAAAGCGGTGTATCGGGCAGAGTACAATAACTTCGAAATAATTTAAACAAAAAAGATAAAAATACCAAAAACAAAACTACTATCGTCAGCTTTTGGAAAGGAGCAGGGGCAATCTAAAAGAAACGTGGCAAACGATTAATACAGTAATTGGAAAGAAAAAGAAAGAGTCGGTAGATCAGGTCATTAACAAGTTAGTTCTGAATATTTAGCAAATTCCTTTGCAAACGTATTTGTGGAGGAGGTGGAAAATATAATTCATAACTGTGATGTGACGCGCGTAAAAACAGATCAAAGAGAAAAAAGTTTAAACTACGATCAGAAGCAATCAATTTACATTCCCCCGGTTGAGCGGAAACAGTGAAATAAATCATTACGGGAAATGAACCCCCGAAAACAGGCTTGGTTTTGACGAAATAAGAGTTAAAGATCTACAGAATACAAATGCCAGATCAGCCAGTAATTGCTTTATTAATAATTTATCGATTTAAAAAAGGGGGTTTTCCCAGAATTGTTGAAAAACATCGGTAGTAAGGCCGGTCTACAAAAAAGGAAGCCACTACGAAGATTCAAATTATCGTCCAAAACGCATTATTATCGGTTGTTAATAAATTAATGGAACGGTATGTGGGTGGAAATTTTTAGCGATTTCCGGGCCAAATTTGATATTATTAGTAAAAACCAATTTGGCTTCCAGGAAAAGAAAAGCACTTCTGATCTTCTATTAAAATTCTCGAATCTAGTAAATACAAAGTTGAATGATAATTTTCATGTTGTGTGCATGTTTGTAGATTTTACTAAAGCGTTTGATACTCTTAATCACAAGAAATTATTGTTAGCTTTGGAAAATGTTGGGGTAAGAGGCCCCTTACTACAATGGTTCAAGAGCTATTTAGAAAATAAGAAGTTAGTTGTGAAAATCGGCAACGTTTACAGCGTGACTAAATTAATAAAATCAGGGGTGCCACAAGGATCAATTTTAGGATATAATTGTACTTGATATATGTAAATGGGATGACACGAAATTTAAAAAAATGTTATGCGTATTTCTTTGCCGATGATTCAGCACTCGTTGCAGTACATAAGAAACTGGCAACTGCGGTAAGTTATTTACAAGATGACTAGTGACTACGTTAATTTGTTGAGATGGACGCACGACGGTGGGTTGATTGTAAATGCATTAAAAACCAAGATAGTACACATATCCAGTCCATTAAATGTTGACCATAACTCATTAGTTGAAGTCGTATCACATTCACTTGATTGTTTGCACAATAACGTTACCTTAAGTAATTGTGGAATTAACTGCACTTGTAAACAAATTATTGAGTCAGTGTATAGTCATGTGTACCTTGGTATTGAAATTGACAAGTGCTTTTCGTGGGAAAATCTTATCATTAAGTTATGAATCGGGGTTCGCCCATGTTTCAGCACAATTATACCACTTAAAGTACATTCTCCCTTACAAAATTACTGCGAACGGTTTTTATTTCTTTAGTTGAGTCAATCATCTCTTATGCTGTGTTGGCCTGGGGTAATGCCTCAAATGTGTACATAAATCAAATTTTCAACTTGCAGATAAAGATTTTAAAAACTATCCTTCCAAATCACATAACTGAGCTGTGTTCCTCAAATGAACTTTTCGAAATAACTGGTTTGCTCCCTGTAAATAAGTTGTTTTTTACGTATAGGTTAATTGGATGAGCGAAGCGAAGACTTCAATTTCACTGACCCCCAAAAAATTTAGCTCGGGTGTTTTTTTTTTGTTTGTTTTTTGGTTTGTTTTTTTGTCTGTTTGTTAACTCTCTACCAGGCAAACGGCATATCCGATCTTGATGAAAATTTGACAGGACCTTCGAAATCTCTGAACTTAGAGGTGTATTGTTTTTGGGTAAAAATCGAAGAAATATTTCTCATGATATCGTTTCCTTTAACGATTTTTTTCGATTTTTAGTGCGATATTTTCGTGACATTTGGGTTAATTCTGACCAAACGGGTGGGGCTACAACGTTCATATTATACATGGACATTAAGGTTATGGTGATGTAGTACCTTTTGAAAGAAAAAGTTGAAAAAGTTAGCCAGAATCTATAGAAATAAAGCTTTTAATATAAGTTTTTTGATTTTTTGTGCGATATTTTCGTGCCATTTGGGCCAATTCTGACCAAACTGGGAGGGCTACAACGTTCATATTATACATGGACATTAAGGTTATGGTAATGTAGTACCTTTTAAAAGAAAAAGTTTAAATAGTAAGCCAAAATCTATAGAAATAAAGCTTTTAATATAAGTTTTTTACGGAAAATAATACCAATTGACAGGTAACAAAAGAAACTTGACAACAATCAGCTACAATGCGTAGGCAGCAAAACAAAGAACTTGCAAAAGTAAAGATATCCCATGCAAACTAAACATTTTTAAAAGCTCATCCATCAACGCGGCGGGACTTTAGCGTTTTCCTAGTCTTAAGTTATTATTATAGTAATGAGTATAAAATCTTACTGCCCACATTAACTAAACATAGCACAGTATTCAAGAAATGCGCATCAATAGTCGGATTATTGGCGTATCTAATTTCCCATTTCTTTCTTGTAGGTGATTTCCCAACACAGCTGAAATTGGCAAGAGTAACACCTATTTATAAGGGTAAAGGTAAAAAGAGTGATAGGAATTCTAATCGACCTATATCAACTCTTCCAATTGTAGGGAAAATTATTGAAAATATTTTGCACAAGAGGTTATTACATGAAGTGGATGCATCTGAAGGTTTAAGTGAAAACCAACATGGTTTTAGGAAAGGTAGATCAACGCAAAGTGCCCTTCTAGCATTTACAGATTTTATCTATAAAGGGATTGACAAGCGGAATGGTAAGGTTGGAGCTGTTTTTGTTGATCTTAGGAAAGCATTTGATTCAGTACCTTTTTTACCTCTTTTAGGCCTAATAAAACTAAAAACCAGGTATAACATAAGTCCTTATTTGTTATCAATATTGGCGGATTATTTTTTAAAAAGAAAAATGTTTATCAATCTTGCAAAATATTGTTCAAAAGTATTCAATATATTTTTGTGGAGTACCACAAGGATCAATATTAGGACCCCTTTTATTTATTCTTTACATAGATGATATATCTACTATAATGGAAGGAATCAATTATATCTTATATGCTGATGACTTGGTCTTTTATTTAGAAGGTGTGGATGTTGAAGAGATCGTAAGACGTCTTCAAGAAGTTTTAAAGAGGATGGATGATTGGTTTAAAACTCAGGAACTTGATATTAATTATAGTAAAAAAATTTTATGATTTTTCATAAGGCTAATGATAGAAGCATGAATGATATTCATTTGACGTTGAATTGTAATGGTAAGCTAATTTCTAGAGTATATGAATTTAAATATCTTGGAGTTTTCTTAGATTGTAATTTAAATTTTAAGAAACATTATGAATATGTATGTAATAAAGTATCATCAGCAATAGGAATTATAAGTAGAATGAAGAGGTTTGTAACAGAGAGAATGGTGAGGTTACTTGTAGATTCTTATATTCACTCTATTATTGATTATTGTTTAGTGGTTTGGGCAGTAAGACCTTCTACCGAATATGTTGTACTTCAGAAGAGAATTGACCATCTGTTTGATTCAATTCCTATGAGCCAAGATTTACAATCTGATTGCTTTACGATTGAGGAAAGAATGAAATATAGCGTACTGGTAAATACATACAAAATATTGAAAGGTATGTATTCAGGTATTTTACCCAATATTTTTCAATTTGTTGATCGTGATAGAAATTCTATTCTAATAAACTCTTTGAAAGTTCCTAAATTAATTTCTGAATCATTAAGAAAGTCATTCTTGTACAGAGGAGTATCCTTTTGGAATTCAATTTCTTATGATATTAGAAGCCAGTTTACTGAGCTAGGAATAGTACAATTTAAAAGTAAAATTGAAGCAATGATAATGAATCGAAGAACAAAGAAGAATTGATTTTTACTATTTATTTGTGGGGCATTGTCTCTGTGTTTATGTAATGTTAATTTATCTTCATATGTTCTTATTTATGATTTTGCTGTTCTCTTTGTTTTTTCATTATTGCTTTGATTTTGATGTATTCAATGTATTTTCAATTGATATTTTTCTGCCTAGATTGTCTGGTTGCCACCCACTGGTGGAACTTGCAACTTGAGTTAGGTGTCCTGTATCATTGCTGTGATCAGTTTTTGACATGAACAATTTTAAATAATTATATATCTGATATAATTATATATTAGAGTCAAGATCTTTTGCACTAAATTGTTATCAAGATTTGAACACAAGAATGATGGTTGAACACAAGAATGAAGATTCGCGTTCGGTGGTTTCTTCCGCGAAAGATTGATTACTCCCTGATTTGCTGTTCCTGATTTTTGGCAAACCTCATATTCGTTTGAGTGGGATCGTCTAATAAATCAGTTTTTTTCTTTTCGTTTTTCTTTTTTAATGTTTTTTTTTCTTTTCTTTCTTTCTTTCTTTCTTTTTTTCTCTTTCTCTTTCTTTTTTTTTTTTTTTTTCTTTTTCTTTGTCTTTTTCTTTCTTTTTTCCTTTTCCCCCCCCTTTCTTTTCTTTTCTTTTCATTCTACACCCTTTTTTATATTTGATTCATTCATTAAATGCATATAATATATATTTTTTTATTTGTTACCAAAATTGTTGTGTTTAAATGCATTGTTGTTGTAATGCTACTATTTCAAATATCTACGAAAATGTAGTTTATTGTTGTTTCTGCATCTATGTAATTAGATTTATTTAGTTGTTGTCCTTTGTAAATCAGTTTTTATAACTGAATAGGATAGACGTTAAATAAATAAATAAATAAATAAATCATAAAAAAATTATTTGGCATTGAAAAATGACTTTTGAGTTTTGACAATTTTTTTTTTTTTTTTTTTTTTTTTTTTTTTTTTTTTTTTTTTTTATTTATATTAATATCAATTTTGATATACTGGACACTTGGATTTTCATTTCCGCAAAAAATTTTTTTTACAAAATAAATGTTTTTTTTGTGTTTGACAATGTAAAACAATTTTTTGTTAATTTTTTTTCTTCATAATTGTGTTTTTATTTGAATTGGTATTAGTTTTGATATATTGGCTACTACATTTCTCATTTTTTGGCAAATTGAATTACCAATTTTTCAATTATTCAAAAAAACACGTTATAATTCAAGCATTAGGCATGTTTATTTTTTCATTTACATTTTATGAGTGTGTGGGTATAAAAATAAATGGATACACTAAACTACACATAAAACACACATACCTACATAAAACACATAAAACTTGGTGACGTCACAAATAGTCAAAACAATATGGCAACCTACCCAATTCCCGGGTAAGGATTGAAAAACTACATTATATGGTACAGGTAAAACAATGTAGTCCCCTATGAACATTATCAATAGATAAAAGGAAAAATTAAATTGTGCTAATAAGAGTAGTGACGTGAACCAATTATCGAAGAAGAGAAGGTGGCCGTTATTGTTTGGAATGCTTCTGGCTAACTGCAATACAATATTGGAGCTAGCACCAATGTCCCTGTGATCAGGCTCGGGTAATATTTTGCCTGGTGTAAACGCTAAAATCATGCACCATGCCTTGTGTGTTGCATAAAACAAAAATTTTATAACCCCACTTGTGTGGCTTGTTGGGGTTATATTGTTTTAGGCCTGACCTGCCTTTGAATGGCACTATCTGCTCATCAATGCATAGCATTTGGTCTTTAGGTGTTTTCCTGTATTTACTTTGTAGCATTTCAATAAGGGGGCGTATTTTAAATAATCTATCCCGGTCGGGATCATTGTAATCAGGAATGTCATTATTGTCGCTGACATGTAGTTTAGATTTGATCTCCTCCCATCGTGTACGCGTCATTATGTCAGCAACTTGAGCAACCCTACTTTTCTCTTCCCAGTAAAAAGCGAGTGCGATGAAATTAAAAAACTGACATATATAGCACAATGCCAAAAAAACTGTTCTAATTCAAGACGGTCTAAATCTAAGGGCTTATTGGGGTTGAGTTGTACCGAGTACAAATTTAAAGATTGAAATACGATCATATCCAGTAATTCTTCATCGTAAAATTGTTTAAAATAAGAAATGGGGGATTCCATTCCTGTACTTTCAACATTATCATCAATTTGGGGTGGAACCCATTCAGGGAGAAGTTTAGCACTGCCAACTTCTTCCACCATCGCCCAATCCAATTGTTGCGTTGTAGGCCTAGGCCTAGGCCTACCATAGTAGGCCTTGGCCCAAAATCATTTTCATCTTCATCAATTGAACTGTTTGGGTCCCCACTATCATTTTCATCTTCATCTGATTCAGGATTTAAATCCCTACTAGGTCTAAGCCATAGATACTACTATACCTCCACCCGTAGATGTGCTACTCTCTGCAGGCGACATGAAGAACTGTTTGAGACTAGTGGCGGTGCGCCTTGCTCGGACTTTTAACTAACTGAGGTTATGTGGTAATGCAGTTCCCTACTATTTCTACTTATTATTCTGAAATATAAAAACTAAATTTACTAACAATGTAACTACAAAAATAGAACACATGGTTAAAAATAAAAATATATTATTTATTAAAATACAAGAAAATTTGTATACAATCACATTTTTCATAGCTGTTATTAGTTATAAAATAAATAATAATATATTCAAAGAACAGGGTATAAATTACAACATTATTAACATAACATGATGGAAATACAAACATGAAACATGATTGTGAAGGGATTTTGATATAGGGCGGAAATCAATGTACCCGGGTAGGTAGTGAAATTAGGGATGACGAACCCGCCCTTTTTTACGACCCGGATACCCGTCCACTTTACCCGCGGGTTCCCCCGGGTAGTAACACAAAAATCGTGTTTTGTGGTGTCTAATGGACTAATATCTGGGACGTAATGCTGTTCTGATTGATTGATTGGATATTGCTTTACGTCTCATATTTATGCAACTTGGCTAATCGAGACGAAGGGAGGGACGTAAGGGAGACGCGGGGGAACAAGGGGTGGGACAGGCCTGCAGCCACAAGCGTATGGGGAGGGCAGGGGTTCCCCACGTCGTGGTCGTCTCCGTCTGGGGTCATCATCCGTCCGTTTGTCATTTGTCGTCGCCGTCGGGAGGTAGTCAAAGGGAAGGGGAAAGTCCCCGACGACGACCCAGAGCTCGCCATTAGTTTCAGGGAGAAAAACTCCCCTAATCACGGCCAAACCACGAGAAGGTTGCGAGTTGGAATTTGATGGCCCAATGCTGTTCTATAAACAATGACGTGCTGATGAAGTAGTATTTCATAATCACGAAAGAAAGAGGAACAGCAGCGAGCCGAGATAAAGCAGCCCCCACACATTCAAACATTTCGTACAAGTTGCTTGACAACATCGTGTTTGACAGCAAGTTTGAGTGTGTGGGGGGGCGTGTCAGCGGGGGTGTCAAACAAATCGCAGTTTTTCAAATCGTCTTGATATTTTGACCGCGCTTGACAGCAGTTTGAATGTGTGGGGAGCTACTCAAACATTTCGTACGAAAAAAGATCATTAGCCACGTCTTCAGGGAGAAGGAACAAAAGCCACACGCAAGTATTTGCTTTGATAATGAAGGAGCAATTTTTTTTGGGGTGCGCAAAGAATGGCCTCTAATGAGGGGGTCCTAGAGGGTTTGGGCCCGATGTAACCCCCCGCTGTGTCAATGCACAGCGGTTTCGTGTGTGGGGAGTAGCATGCTTGTCAAACGGCTGTTGTCAAGCAACTTGTACGAAATGTTTGAATGTCTGGGGGCAGCTCACGGTTCGTTACATGTTTTATATCTTGTCAGTCACAGTCAAGTCAAGGTCACAATGCGTTGGCGCGGGGGCGTGGGAGGGGTGGGGGGGGGCTGGAGCCCGAATGAGAGTAAACATGATAAGGAAAGGCAATTATCACCATGGGTGATAGCTTTTAAGTTTTTAATTCTTGCAGATTGAAAAACATAAGTGATGTTGTGGGCTGGGAATTATTTACGCGTTTTAATCTCTGGAAGATCGCATGAGCAGTTAGGCAGGGAAGGGGGGTGGGGGGCATACTCAGCACACTACAACAAGTCGGGGGCATAAACAAAGGACATTATAATTCAGAAGAAAAAAAGCCGTCAATAAGCACAAAAGATAATGAGAAAGCGCATGTTTACATTAGCCTTACGCCTAAAATGTGACATCTCAAATTTAGGAACTGGGTAGTGATGATAGATAGTGATGTAAGAATTCATAAAACCTGACGTGAAACAGACATGTCTCTTGTCCAATGTGGTATTTTTGTACCCGTTACGCCATCTGTCTTCATGGTACTGGTGGCGGGTTGACTTCTTGGATGTCACAGATGTAGTCCTCATGGCATCATCTTGATCATCATAATAGTATGCAGGGCTCAAAAAATACCATGCCCGAGATGACCGGGGCATGTAAAAAAAGTAGTCGGGCACGTAGATTATTTTCCCCACATGCCCGTCTAGGCATGTGGGAAATCTCTCACTATCGCCCGCGCTTAGCCCTTAGCTCTCGCAGCCTGGGAAAAAAGATAAGTCCACTTGTCCAGTAACAGGCCCCATGCCCTGGTGATTGCAGGCCATTAAGATAACACTCACTGTTCCTTGCGTCTGTTTATATCTGTCACAGTCTAGTCAAGGTCACGATGCGTTTTGGGGCGGGTTGGGAGGGCTGGAGCCTGAATGCCAGTAAACAAGATAAAGGAAAGGCCAGCCTTGGTCATCTTGGTCTTCATAATGGCATGGTAGTCTTCACTCTTCATGTTTATCTCATCTTCTTGGATGTTAATGTGTTATAGTTGGCCGATTCATACAGCCATTAGCAAAAAACTGCCTACGGGCTATTCCGTAGAATTAATTTAAAACTAATAAGGGCATAGCCCAGCAATACTCGTCCTGGGCCCTTTCTCACCTTTGATGGTCAAAGATAATCACTTTCTTTATTGATTGGTTTAGTACATTGAAACATTTTATTATGCCTCGAAATTTATTGCCTCAAATATTGGGGCCTACTTAATTGCCATGTGACTTTCACGTGCTTTCTGACTTTTGTTTTTTATTTTTTGAAGTAAACAACTGCTATACGGCCAAAAATCGTTTAGTCGCGAAAAAAAAGCGACATAACCCTGATGCTCGGACTTTGAACTACTGAAACTCGAAACAAATGAAGGAACACTGCCACACGATTTAGCATTGCTCTTTCAGCACCCTGGTCTAAGCCTAGGCCTACCTTCAGGTCTGGGATCGTAGTCATCATCGCTGTCGCTCAATGCACTCTCATCACTACCATCTGGAGGATTATAGTCAACTTCTGGCCTGGCCCCTACCCTACTAGGTCTAGACTGCATCTGAAAGTAAAAAAAGAGTGAATGTCATAAAATAACTTAAAACATAACAAAACCCTCATTTTTTTAAAATATGACTCAATGTCCACTATATTTTTTTTAAATATTCCCTTTTAAATCATCAATATCTTGTTGAAAAAAAACTATCACCTGGTTTCACTATGATTACTAAATTATATTTATGATTGATAAAAAAATTTTTACTTACGCTGATATCTTGATTTACGACAGTAAACAATAAAGATATTCGGGACAGTTGTCAGAGGGGGAATGGCATTTTCATTCTTCGGGTTTTGACTTGTTGTTGTCAAAGTGGCACCTGCAATGATTTTCGGGGTTTCGACTTATGGAAATACAATTTTGGTTTTGGCACCTAGCTATCGATATAAATCGAAGTTTTGATAAATTTCGTATTTTTCCCAAACCCCGGGGAATTTAAAAAACAGGTATATATAAAAAATGATTTTCTGGGCAAAAGGGGATAACATCTCACAAAAAGAAGGCAGTTAAAACTTTCGATTTTCCACTTTGTTAAACAAAATGGTAAAAGGTCGTTAAAAACTTGTACCGCAGATTTTTCAATTATTTGCCAAAAGAACAAAAAGATTTAGAAAAAATTGAAAAGTTAATTTTAAAGTAAAAAAATTTTCCCTCTTGTTTAATGACGTTTAATTTTGTTTTAAAATTGATCTAAATCTAATTTTTTTGTTGTTTATCTACTATTTTAAGTCGGGGCTGAATGTATTCATAATTATAAAAATTTTGGGAAACTGCTAATGTAATTTTACGTTATTGCTATTGTTTGATTTATTTATTTTTTTATATTTATAATGTCCTGTTCTGCATAATTTGATATTGATTTTTATGCTCTTGCCTTGTCCGTAATTTTGTATATTTTAAATAGCCCCCGACAAGCTTTTGAGAAGCTTTGTGGGAATCGAATCCAAAAGAAAATGTTTGTGTTAATGATTTGCTTTATTTTAAATAGGGAAACGCCAAAGTCGTTGTTAAACGGTTTAGTGAGCCTGTGTTAAATACCCGATTAATTTCTTTTCTTCCCCCCACCTTTGGGGCCCACCTAGCCTATCTAGGCTAGAGAGGCGCATTAGACCTTACATTGCGCCCCGTCCCCGTATAACCCAAATAAACTTTAAAAAATATTATTTATCGAAAATAAATTTTCAAAATTAAAGCAAATGTTCCCCGGGGACTCCCACATGCTCGCTCACTCGTCTCCTACGACTTTGGGTTTTTTCCCCATATCTATTGGCTAAGGGCGCCTTATGCCAAAATTTAAAAAAAGTGAGTTTAATTCCCTGGTCGGGAAAGATTTTGTATTTCTAAAATTTTATTTAAAAAAAAATTGAATGATTTGAAATGCAAATATAACGCAGTGTTGTCCATCATTTGGAATAGGGCCTACTATGGTAAACTGCCCTACGAAAAACGTAAATATTGCAAGGTTTACTCAATCTACGAGCGAATTTTGTGGGTACCCTTTACGTGCAAAATTCGACAGACCCTTTCATGGGGACGGCTTTCACGGCCAGGCGAATATAAACAAAAAAAATTTTTCAAATCTAAAAAATTTTACCCGTTACATTACTTTTTCTTCCCCCCCACCCTTTGGCCTACCTACCTTCATAGGGGTAGGAGGGGCTTAGACCTTAAGTTGACCGCCCGTCCCCCCTATGCCACTAAAATTTAAAAAACTTTATTTATAGAATATAAATTTTAAAAATTTAAATGCATATGTTCCCCCGGGACCACCCATCTCTCTCACTCGTCTAAACGACTTTGGCTTTCCCCGGTCTAGTTGGCAAAACGCCCTTTAGCCGAAATATGGAGACGTGGGTTCAATCCCCCGGTCGGGAAGATTTTGTAATTGTTCGAGATTGTATTTAAAATTATTAAACATGTTTTGAAATGCATTACGGCAGTGAAGTCCATCATCTGTGCAATAGGGCCTACGATGGTAACATAGCCGAGTACCGAATACGTGAAACTTGCAAGGTTTTTACCAATCTACGAGCGAATTTGGGGGTACTTTGACTTAAACATTCGAACAGACCTGAATGGGACACGGCATTTCACTGCCAGGTAAATAAAAAAACAAAAAATATCTTTTCCAAATCAAACATTGTCCGTAAAATAATATTCATACTCTTGGAAGTCTATTTTTCAGTTTATTATTTCTTGTATGTTTAAATGCAATGAATCTTCTGATTTTGTTAGCAGTTCTCAATAAACTCGTACCGGATGTCGTTTAAAATTGCAGCGCAATCTGTTCAGCGATTCGGCTGATTTTTACGATACACAACACACACACAGTTACCACATCACACAACGCACGCCTCACGCAGCAACAATAAGGGCCGTTTAAGTCGGAATGTAATCACTACGTTCGCCTAACGCTCACAGCGTTGCAATAATAATAATAAAAAAAAAATTATTATTATTATTATTATTATTATTATTATTATTATTATTATTATTATTATTATTATTATTATTTATTTTTTTCCCCCACTAATAGGCTTAATAGGAAGGTTGGCAGAAAAGGTCAGTATGCCCCAAGCCCAAAGTGTCTGCCAGCCTATACACAACAAACTGTGATAATAAACAGGCACTTATAAAACATAGAACATATAGAGACATAAAATAGACAAACATAGAAGAGACAAATTAACAAAACAATAACAATTCAATGAATTCGTAATGTGTCAAAAGCAATCTATGGGGTAAAGAGCGTTAACTGCTCATCATTGAGGGTAGGCAGTTGACATGGGGCGTGTGGAGCTGGGGACCTTGTGTTTTGCTTTCGGACAGGGGTAGTTCCAAATTTTGGCAGTTCGGCAGTAGAACCCACTTATGTACGCCGCTGGTTCGTGCAATGATGGCGTGATGGACTGGGCCTGGAGACGTCTTGAATCGCGAGGATTCCAAGACACCCGATGGAATGGGTCTAGGTCTACACAGCCAGTCAACATCTTTTTGATGAACAAAACGTGCACTTGCTTCATGAGTTGTTCAATGGTGGAAAGGCGACATTGACCACGACGTGTAAGTCAAGTGAATAAAGATCTACTCTACTCTATTGTACTAAATGATAGGGTTTTGAATTAAAAAGGTTGTAGGGTTCGTCAAAACGCCAACGTGGTTGTTAGACGAGTGAGCGAGCCACGTGATGAGCAACCGTGAACATTTGCATGTAAGTTGGGCCTACAAAGTTTAAATGATAAGGTTTTGAGTTTGGTTGGTTTTAAGGGCGCGTTTCTCCAAAGATGTTTTAAAAAGAGTGAGCGAGACATGTGTTCAGTAAAACCAATGTATATTCACACTTATGTTCAATATGGTCATTTTTATGAAATTATAGAATAAATTTTAAATTGTATTGTTAATGTGCATGAGTAGGACGTTAAATTGCACTTGTGAGACATTGTGTCGTGTTGCAATGAGACCACAAAATAAAAAAAGTCTTATTTGAAATTGAAAGTGCACATCCATCCTAATCGAATTTGTATGGCGTTTAGCGAGTAGGCCTACGTTTGATGTACAGTAATCACAAGGAATGGTAAATAATGCAAACGGGTTTAGTATTCGTAATTTTTTAGTTATGTTTAATATATTTTGCAACTAAATTGTATTGCGTACGGAGGGAATCGTTCATATACTTGAATGGGCCAAGTCAATAAGTGCCCAAGTTACAAAAATGCGCAAATGAGTTAGAACCGCCATTCTATTCTCCAGGCATAGGGGCATCATATTAATGCAATAAACACCCAAGTTCGAGCAAGTTTAAGCAATTTTATTTACCAGTCCGATGAAAACTTGGCTCAAGGCATAACTGACCAAAGTCGTGTTACTTGGTCATTTCTTGCCTATGTAGCGATCATGGGATGCTTATAAGATGTAACTACGTAAGGAATTCCTTCTCCTCTCCTAGTCTTATTTGATATTGTTTATACAATAATTTTAAAATAAAATAATATATTTTGGATAAAGAAAAAAAAAATTAATTTATATGTTTTGGATATTTTTTCGTGGCCGATATGAGAATGAACTAGGTTTTAACCGGTAAAATGCCACGTTTATTTACATTAGGCCAAAGTTTCGATGAAAATTTACACTCATCGTCTTCATGGACATATAGCTTAATTTTAAAAACAAAGACTACATTACACATTGATAAATTACAAACAAAACTGGGAAACAAAATACAACAAAAATATAACAATAGAAATCACTGCACATATGGCGATTTAAAAACAACTCAAGGATATCACTCAAAGCTTGAACGTTGCAAAGAAGAAGAAATCCTACATGTCCGTCTTATTGCTTTTGCTAGCTGATGCCGATCATGCTGAATAAGAGTTTCTATACTTGGAGAATGGACCTCAGCAGAATGGTTTTTCCAAACGAATCATTTAAAAGGCCCTCAGAACGACAACTTACTCTGAAAAAGATGTAGATACGAAAAAGAAGAACAATTTGCAACTGCATATTTGCATGTTAAATGAGTAACAGACCGCATAGGAAGATTCTTGCTAACAATACATCAACCTCTTTCACTGACAGAAGATAGGAGAGTTTTTAAGAAGCAGTAAGGACCAGTTCACCTAGAAGGTATGGCGTGTAATGAATTTCCGTGTGGGAATTGTTACAAATGCTAATGTGGGGTCACACAGGACGAAACATGTTTCAACGAAACAGGAACATAGGCTAGCTGTGTGAGCCACATGGATAAAACATCAGTCCTTGCTCCCCCCACATTTGTAAAAAAGTGGTCTGTTATCGACTTTGCTGGCATGAAACCCATTGCCACCGTTGAGGAGTTTCTTCCTAGAATGTTAACGGAATCCATTGAGATTAATAAACGAGCTTCGTCTAAATAAACAGCAAGATTGCAACGTTTTATCTGTAACGTGGAAACCTGCAATTTCAGGGATACATGTACAGCCACATAGGGTGGCTGTGAAACCAATGGACCAACAACCAACGCCCCAGTTAGTTCCTGCAGAGATCTGTTGCAAGTAAATCCATCGGCAGTCAGAGTGCCAAGATCCATGACGAAAGCAATAAGAGGTCGGACATGTAGTGACTTTCTTCTTTCTTTCTTTGCAACGTCAAGCTTTGCAGTGATTCTTTTAAGTGGTTTTAATTCGCATATTGCAGTGATTTCGATTGTTTTATATTTTGTTGTAATTTTGTTTTTCCCAGTTTTGTCTGTATTCATCAATGTAATGTAGTTTTTTGTTTTTAAAGATATTAAGTTGGTATTGGCCCTAAAGAAGATTAGTGATATTTCATCCGAAACGTATATGGCCTAAATTAAATAACGTGGCTTATACAGGCGAAAAACTGTTTCTTAATATATATATATATATTTTGGGTAAAATTTAAAAAATATAAATGTACGTATATATTTTTACTTTTACATGTATTTTTCAAGTGACATGATAGTTTATTGATATGTGGCTGCAAAAAGGTTAATGGAAAAGGTTAAAAAAATGGTTTTATTTCTTAAAATGAAAAAAAGCAAGAAATGCCCAAATGTCAACCTCAAGTCAATAACTGACAAAGTAAAAAAATCCCGATTTTTCCCAGGAAAAGTGAAGTCAAAAAAGTAAAAATTCTAAAATTATATTGTTATGGTATCTTAAGGTTAAGTAGTGTGCAATTTTATATGCTTGTAAATTAAAAATTTGCAGCGTTATCTAGTTTTATCTATTTATCTCAGTATGTGGTCTTTGTAACTTGGTCAGTTATTGACTTGTCCGATTGAAAGTGATGAATGGTAAATTGACGAATTTTAAAAGTGAAATATTATTATTGGAAACTTTTGTTAATAGAAACCTCATTTATTGAGGGACAGAAGATAATATTTGTTTAGTAAATAAAATTCGAAATGGAATTCATTTGTTCGTTGCGTTGAGTCCTATGACAAGAGTCGTGACAGGGGAGGCCGCCGCCGGATTCGCCTGTCAGAGCTTTGGCTTGCCAATACTTTTCGCATCAACAGTCAATTAGTGATGTTAATTCTTTGCTGAGCCGGCGGGTTAGCAAAAATGAAACGAATGGTCTCCATCAAAAGCCAGGAATGATCAGATGCAGTAAGTTGTCTGATAATTTCAGGCGTTTAATCAATCAGCATAGGATAAAATGTTGACATTTTAAATCATTTATATTCCACGAGGTATTAGCGCGCTTTGAACGAAACGCTAAACGGTCAGCATGGAAAATATAGAAAATGTGAACGAATTATGACAAGGACCTCGATGTTTTAACGGGATATTCAAAAAGTTTTAGTTTTGCATAATGCTTAACATTTTATGAAAGAAACAAATACTGCAGTATAGTGCGTCACAAGCGAGCGCAAGGATGCAGCATAGAGAACGAGTTGATTATTCAAGTACTGCAGTACAGTGCGACACAAGCGAGTGCACGGATAAAGAAAAGAGTACGAATTGATTATTCAAGTACTGCAGTGTAGTGCGTCACAAGCGAGCGCAAGGATGCAGCATAGAGTACGTGTTGATTTTGAAAGTACTACAGTATAGTGCGTCAGAAGCGAGCGCAAGGATGCAGTCAAGAGTACGGGTTGATAATTCAAATTCTGCAGTATAGTACGCTACAAGCGAGCGCAAGGATGCAGTAAGAGTACGGGTTGATATTCAAGTACTGCAGTAAAGTGCGTCACAAGCGAGCGCAAGGATTCAGGAAAGAGTACGTTATATTCAAGTATTGCTTTAAAGTGAGATTATTGGTTTATTTGGATTAAGGACGCGTAAACCGTTAAGTCATAATGCACCACTCTAGCCTAAGGGGGGGGGGGGGGAGGGGCTTATGCTGGTCAGAACCAGCCACGGGTAAGGGGAGGAAGGGGGGTTCGACACAAGCGAGTTAAAGGATGCAGAAAGAGTACGTGTTGATTATTCAAGTACTGCAGTATAGTGCGTCACAAGCGAGCGCAAGGATTCAGGAAAGAGTACGTGTTGATTATTCAAGTACTGATTATAGTGCGTCACAAGCAAGCGCAAGGATTCAGGAAAGAGTACGTGTTGATTTTCAAGTACTGCAGTATAGTGCGTCACAAGCGAGCGCAAGGATTCAGGAAAGAGTACGTGTTGATTATTCAAGTACTGCTGTATAGTGCGTCACAAGCGAGCGCAAGGAAGCGGACAGAGTACGTGTTGTTTTTTTTGGATTGTTCACGTACTGCGTTTGTGGCGTCACAGCGAGCGCAAGGATTCAGACCGAGTCGTGTTGATTTGTTCAAGTACTGCAGTTTAGTGCTCACAAGCGAGCGCAGGATTCAAAACAGAGTACGGTGTTGCTTGTTCCAAGTCTGCATTGTTAGTGCATCAACAAGCGGCGCAGGTCAGGACAGAGTACGTGGTTGATTGTTCAAGTCTGCAGTGTATTTGTGTCCACAAGCGAGCTCAAGGATTCCAGGCATAGTACGTGGTTGATTATGCAGTACTGCAGTATAGTGCATCACAAGCGAGCGCAAGGATACAGGCCAGAGTACGTGTTGATTGTTCAAGTACTGCAGTTTAGTGCGTCTCGAACGAGCGCAAGGATTCAGGACAGAGTACGTGTTGATTATTCAAGTACTGCATTTTTTAGTGCGTAACAAGCGCGCGCAGGATTCAAGGAACAGAGTACGTGTTGATTGTTTTCAGTACGGTGCAGTTAGTGCGTCACAAGCGAGCGCAAGGATTCAGGACAGAGTACGTGTTGATTGTTCAAGCGTACTGCAGTTTAGAGTGGCGGACAAGTGTCGCTGCGCAAAGGATTCAGGACGAGTACGTGTTTGATTGTTCAAGTCTGCAGTTTAGTGCTCCAAGCGGCGGCAAGGATTCCAGTCAGAGTAACGTGTTGGATTTGTTCAAGTACTGCAGTTTAGTGCGTACAATCGAGCGCAAGGATTCAGAAAAGAGTAAGTTTGTTTTTGGGGGGGGGTGGGGGTGGGGGGGGGGGTTGATTGTTAAGTACTGCAGTTTAAGGTGCGTCACAAGCGAGGCAAGAATTCCATACAGAGTTACGTGTTGATTATTCAAGTACTGCAGTGTTAGTGCGTCACAAGCGAGCGCAAGGAATTCAGGACAGAGTTCGTGTTGATTGTTCAGTACTGCGTTTAGAGGCGTAACAAGCGAGCGACAAGGATTCAGGCAGAGTACGTGTTGATTGTTCAAGTATGCAGTGTAGTGCGTCACAAAGCGAGCGCAAGGATTACAGGACAGAGTATCGTTTTGATTATCAATGTATTGCAGTGTATGCGTCACAGCGAAGCGCAAGGATTCAGTCAGAGTACGTGTTGATTATTCAAGACTGCAGTTTTAATTGGCGTCCAGCGAGCGCAAGGATTGCAGGACAGAGTAACGTGTTGATTGTTCAAGTACTGGCAGTTTAGAGTGTCACAAGTCCCAGCCGCAAGATTTCAGGACGGAGGTACTTGGTTGATTGTTCAAGTACTGCAGTTTAGTGCGTAACAAGCGAGCGCAAGGATTCAGGACAGAGTACGTGTTGATTGTTCAAGTACTGCAGTTTAGTGCGTCACAAGCGAGCGCAAGGATTCAGGACAGAGTACGTGTTGATTGTTCAAGTACGCAGTTTAGTGGCGTAACAAGCGAGCGCAGGATTCGGACAGAGTACGTGTTTATTGTTCAAGTACTGCAGTGTAGTGCGTTACAAAGGTGCCGAGCGCAAGGATTCGGAACCAGCGTAACGTGTGTTGATTGTTCAGTACTGCATTTAATGCGTACCAAGCGGATCGCAAGGATTCAGACATGTACTGTTGATTTTTCAAGTACTGCAGTTTAGTGCGTCACAACCGAGCGCAAGGATTCAGGACAGAGTACGTGTTGATTGTTCAAGTACTGCAGTTTAGTGCGTCACAAGCGAGCGCAAGGATTCAGGACAGAGTACTTTTTGATTATTCAAGTACTGCAGTAAAGTGCGTCACAAGCGAGCGCAAGGATTCAGGCACAGAGTAACGTGTTGATTGTTCAAGTCTCTGCGTTTATTGCTAACAAGCGAGCGCAAGGAATTCGACAGAGTAGTTGGTTGATTGTTCAAGTACTGCAGTTTAGTGCGTCACGAACGAGCCAAAGGATACAGGAAAGAGTAACGTGTTGATTTATTCAAGTATTGCAGTGTATGGCGTCACACGCGAGCTCAAGGATTCAAGGACAGAGGTACGTGATTGATTAATTCAAGTATGCAGTGTAAGTGCGTCAACAAGCCTGCGCAGATTCAGGTCAGAGTACGTTTGATTATTCAAGTACTGGCCGTTTTAGGCGTAACAAGCGAGCGAAGGATTCAGACAGAGTAACTTGTTTTGATTGTCAAGTACTGCAGTTTAGTGCGTCACAAGCGAGCAAGAAGGTTCCGGACAGAGTACGTGTTGGATGTTCAAGTAACTGCATTTTAGTGCGTATACAAGCGGCGCAATGATTGCAGGATAGTGTACGTGTTGATTTTTCGAGTACTGCAGTTTAGTGCGTCACAAGCGAGCGCAGGATTCAGGACAGAGTACGTGTTTGTTGTTTCAGTACTTGCAGTTTATTAGTGCGTCACAGCGTGAGCGCAAGATTCAGGACAGGAGTACGTGTTGATTGTGTCAAGTAACTGCATTTAGTGCGTAACAAGCGAGCGCAAGGATTCAGGACAGAGTACGTGTTGATTGTTCAAGTACTGCAGTTTAGTGCGTCACAAGCGAGCGCAAGGATTCAGGACCAGAGAGTACGGTGTTGATTGTTCAAGTACTGCGTTTAGTGCGTAACAAGCGAGCGCAATGATTCAGGACAAGTACGTGTTGTGGAGGGGACCAAGGAGGGGTGGGGGAACGGGGGGGTGGGGGGGGGGGTGTGGGGAGGGGAGAAGGGGGGGGAGGGGGGTAGGTGGGGATGGGAGGGATGTTCAAGTACTCGTTTAGTGCGTCACAAGCATAGCAAGATTCAGGACAGAGTAACTTTGTTGATTGTTCAAGTACTGCAAGTTTGTGCGTCACAAGCGAGCGGCAAGGATTTAGGCAGAGTACGTGTTGATTGGTTCAAGTACTGCAGTTTAGTGCGTCACGCGAGCGGGGGGGGGGGGGGGCAATGATTCAGTAAAGAGTACTTGTTGCTTGTTCAAGTACTGCAGTTTAGTTAGTGCGTCCCAAGCGAGCGCAGGCTCAGTGACAGAGTACGTGTTTCATTGTTCCAAGTACTGCATATAGTGCGTCACAACGCGAGCGCAGGATTCAGACATAGCACGTGTTGATTTTCAGTACTGCATTTTAGTGCGTAACCTCGAGCGCAAGATTCAGGACAGGTACGTGTTGATTGTTCAAGTACGGCAGTTTTAGTGCGTACAAGCGAGAGGGTCAATGGATTCAGGACAGAGTACGGTGTTTTATTTGTTTCAAGTCCTGCAGTTTAGTGCGTAACCTGCGAGCGCAAGGATGTTAGAACAGTACGTGTTTATTGTTCAAGTACTCAGTTTTAGTGCATCACAAACGAGCGCAAGGATTCAGGACAGAGTACGTGTTGATTGTTCAAGTACTGCATATAGTGCGTCACACGCGAGCGCAAGGATTCAGGACAGAGTACGTGTTGATTATTCAAGTATTGCAGTGTAGTGCGTCACAAGCGAGCGCAAGGATTCAGGACAGAGTACGTGTTGATTTTCAAGTACTGCAGTTTGAGTGCGTCACAAGCTAGCGCAAGGATTCAGGGACTAGAGTACGTGTTTGATTGTTCATACTGCAGTTTAGTGCGTCACAGCGAGCCGGGGGCAGATTCAGGACAAGATAACGTGTTGATTGTTCAAGTACTGCAAGATTTAGTGCGTAACAAGCGAGGCAAGGATTTCAGGACAGAGTACGTGTTGCTTGTTTAATACTGGCAGTTAGTGCTCACAAGCGGAGCGCAAGGATTTAGAACAGGGTCGTGTTGATTTTCAAGTACGGCAGTTTATGTGCGTCACAAGCGAGCGCAAGGATTCGGTCACAGTACTGTTGTTGTTTAACAATGAGCATTTATTTGCTGTCACAATGCGAAGCGCAAGGATTCTGGACAGAGTACTTGTTTGTTGTTCAGTATTGCAGTTTTAGTGCGTCCAACAAGCGAGAAAAGGATTCAGGGACAGAGACGTGTTGATTGTTTCAAGTACTGCGTTTAGGTGCGTCACAAGCGAGCGCAAGGATTCAGGACAGAGTAACGTGTTGATTGTTTAAGTCTGCAGTATAGTGCGTCACACGCGATCCAATGATTTAGGACATAGTCGCGTGTTGATTGTTCAATACTGCAGTTTAGTGCGTAACAAGCGAGCGCAAGGAGTCCAGGACACAGACGTGTTTGATTGGTTTCAAGTACTTGCATGTTTAATGCGTACAAGCAAACGCAAGGATTCAGGACAGAGTACGTGTTGATTGTTTATTTTAAGGAATGTTTATGGTAAGACTAACAACTCGGTACCTTCAGAACAATTCATAGTAATTGTTTTTACAAACGTGGTCGTCACTATCAACTTGTATTCTCATTTCGTTATAATCCAGAATTTTAGTCGCTCTATGCATCTAAACCTAAAAGTTACTCATTCATAACCAACGCGTTATAGTTTAAATTCGTGTAAACGAAACGAATACATTTATAAATTATTCTTCTATTTACAAAACCCGGTTAAGGCTTCAAATTATGTTTATATGCTGTTATATGTGAAACATTGAGAGTGGCAAAAATAAAGTATGGGCTAAAAGTATTTTCAAATATTTGGTGTAACCAAAATGAGGAAGAAAAGCGCGTATACTCTTCTTTGCACCAAACGTGGTAAATGAGTGGTATCCTGCTGGAGGGGGACCTATATGAAATACTTAATTAGAAGGGTTGATATGTATTTGATGGCATGATGAAACAACACAATATGATATAAAAATAATTGAAACGACAATTTTTTGATCAGGCAACAAAATATAGGTGAAAGTAGATTTTTTAGTTTGTTTGTAAACAAAATGCATGTTTGATGTATACCATACTTTTTAAGAAGGAAAGTACTTATAACATTTTATGAACGGTAATATGTTTCTGCTACTAAATTACGTTTGTGTACCCTGTTCACTATTACTAAACCATACTTATAACACCAAATAATTGATAATAAAGACTATATAAATATATCTGCTACATTATAAATAGAGCAATATTTTCCTTCTACTGAGATATAATATGGCATTGTATTCTCATTATTATCTCATTGATTTATAATAATCTGTACTTACCTGTAAACTGCAATAAAAAATTTTAAAATCGTAAATACAGGTAAATATTAAATATTATCTGTCTTTCTCAGTTCCTAAGCAGCCTAAGTTTGTAAACAAAATGCCTATTTTGTATACCATATTTTCTCCAACTTTGCACTTTCATACGTAATCCCATTCATATAATATTTACTAGTGATTACTTTATTTCTACTACACTTCAATTTTATATTTACTTTATAATAAAATAAATTTAGTCTCCCAAACTTTTGTCGCCATCTGATAGTTATGTTACTTTAATTTAGCTAAAGGCCCTCATACAAAACTTTATGACTTTGCGGGCTTCTCCAATTTTATATGAAATAGATGGAATTATATGTACCAACCATAGTTTGTGTACACCTATTATGTATTTGCTTTAGAATAAATATATCTTAAATCTGAAAATCTGAATTACTAGAGGGTGCTTTTCAATTAATTTGTATTGGCAATATCAAATAAATCAGACAATCACGCTTATTTGCCTACGTGGGATGAGTTCAGTGACGACTGGACAGGATTCCGTGGAGTGCTGCTGATGTATTCGGACCTTGACCTTCTCGAAACCAATGCTCCCTTACATAAATAAACGATGGAACTAAGTTTGATTTTGGAAGCCTCCTTGTGAACATTTATGCAGACACCCGTGTGGCTGTTCCAAATCTCTTGATTAAAAAACATTCTCGGTAGAGCAAAATGTCTCAAAAGCCACATTTTCTTAAATTGAACTTTTTCAACGCCAGTTTATCACGTCTCGAAATAAGATATTCTTTTATATCCTAGCATCTTGGAGATTCAAAACCACGAGATTGTTCTTGAGAGTGGGTGAGGGAGGATTATAACGATAACTCGTGAGCGAATTCTGATCTCGAGTAGGACTGAAGTCAGGGGTTAGCAAGTTCGTAGGTCCGACCCTCTCGAGTGAGGACTGAACACAGGTTAGCAAGGTTCGTAGGTCTGACCTCTCGAGTGAGACTGAAGCCAGGGGTTAGCAAGGTTCGTAGGTCTGACCTCTCGAGTGAGACTGAAGCCAGGGGTTAGCAAGGTTCGTAGGGACTTTGAGTAAACTGAAGACAAAAATTTTTTTAAAAAAACCCCCAAAAAACCCTTTTTTTTTTCCCCTTTTAAAAAATTTTTTTTAAAAAATTTTTTTTTCCCCCCTTTTTTTTTAAATTTTTTAAAAAAAATTTTTTTTAAAAAAAATTTTTTTTATTTGGTTCTTTTTTTAATTTAAACCCCAAAAAAAAATTTTTTTTTTTTTCCCCCAAAAAAAATTTTTTTTTTTTTTTAAAAAAAATTTTCCCCAAATTTTTTTTTCCCTTTTTTTTTTAAAAAAAAATTTTAAAATTTTAAAATTTTTAAATTTTTTTAAAAAAAAATTTTTAAAAACCCCCTTTTTCCAAAAAGGGGAAAAAAATTTTAAAAAAAATTTTTTTTTTTTAAATTTCCCTTTTTTTTTCCCCTTTTAAAAAAAAAAATTTTTTTTAAAATTTTTTTCCCATAAACCCGGGTTTTTTCCAAAAAAAAATTTTCCCAAACCCCCCAAAAAAAAATTTTTTTTTTTTTTTTTTTTCCCCCGGGAAAAAAAAAAAATTTTTTTTTTTTTTTTTTCCCCCCCCCCCCCCCAAAAAATTTTTTTTCCGGGGAGGAAACCTTTTAAAAGGGAAAGGGGGGGGTTTAAAAAAATTTTTTTGGGGGGGGGGTTGGTCCCCCCGGGGGAAAAAAAAAAATTTGGGGGGAAAAAAGGTTTAAAAATTGGGGGGGTTTTTTTAAAACCCCGGGTTTTTAAAATTTCCCTTTTGGGCCCCTTTTTTCCAACCCTTTTTTTCCAAACCGGGTTTTAGTGGGGGAAAAATTTTAAAAAGGGAAAGGGCCGGGTTTTAAAAAAAAAACCCCCCCCCCTTTTTTTTTTTGGGGGGGGGGGGTTTTTTTGGGGCCGAACCCGGTTTTTTTGGGGGGGCCCCCTTTTTGGGGATTTTTTCCCCCCCGGGGGGGTTTTTGGGGGCCCCGGGGGAAAAGGGGGCCCCTTTTTAAAAAAGGGGGGGGGGGTTTTCCCCCGGGGCCCCCGGGGAAAAAAAATTTTGGTTTTTTTTTGGGGGTTTTGGGGAAAAAAAGGGGGGGGAACCCCTTTTGGGCCCTTTTGGGAAAACCCCTGGGGAAAAAATTTGGGGCCCCCCCAAAAGGGGGCCGGGGGGAAATTTTGGGGCCCCAAGGGGGAAAAGGGGGCCGGCCCGGGAAACCCAAAGGGTTAAACCAAAAACCCCCTTTTTGGGGGGTTAAAAGGGAAAATTGAGGGTTTTTATTTCCCCCTTTTTTCAAGGGTTGAAATTTTTGGGAAAAAAAGAAGGAAAAAGGGGTTTGGAAAAATTTTTTTTTTTTCCAAAGGGGAAAGGGGAAAAAATTTTGGGGCCCCCCTTTTTTTAAAAAAAAAGGGGGAACCAATTTGGGCCCCAAAAATTTTTAAAAAAAAAAAAGGGGGGGGGCCCCCGGGGGAACCTTTTTGGGGCCCGGGAAAAAGGGGGAAAATTTTTTTAAAATTTTTTTAACCCGGGGGGAAAAAGGGGGGGGGCCCCAAAAAAAAGGGGGGAAAAAACCCTTTTGGGTTTAAAACCCAAATTTTTTGGGGGGGTTGGTTTTTAAAAGGGGGGGGGGTGAGCTAAGCCCCAAAAAAAAAAAGGGTTTTTTTGGGGGGGGCCCGGGTTTTAAAAGGGGTTAAATTCCCGGGGGGGGCCCCGGGGGAAAGGGGGAAAAAAAAAGGTTTAAAGGGGCCCGGGAAAAAAAAAGGGGGGGGGGTTTTCCCCCGGGGGTTAAAAAGGTTTCAAAGGGGGGGGTTTTTTTTCCCCCTTTTCCCAAAAAAAACCCCAAAAATTTTAAAATTGGGGGAAAAGGGGGGCCCCTTTTTCCCATTTTAAAAAACCGGGGCCAAAAAATTTTGGGGGCCCCCAAAAAAGGGGGGGGTTTTTAAATTTAACAAAGGAAAAAAATTTAAAACCCCCGGGGAAATTTGGAGGGTTTTTTTAAAACCCCCCCGGGGGGCCGGGGGCCCCCCCGGGGGAAAAAAAAAGGGGGGGGGTTTAAAAAAAAAACCAAATTTTTTGGGGGGTTTTCCCGGGTTCCCCGGGGGAAAAAAGGAAGGGCCGGGGGTTTTAAAAAAAAACCCCAAAATTTGGGGCCCGGGGGGGGCCCGGGGGGGGTTTTTTTTAAAAAAAAGGGGGGGGGTTTTTAAAACCCGGGGGGGGTTGAAATTTTGGGGCTTGGGGAAAAAAAAAACCCCGGGTTTTAAAAACCAATCTTTTTTTGGGGGGGGGAAAAAAACCCCCCAAAAAAAAAAGGTTCAAGGGTTTTGGTTTTTTTTGGGGCCCCCGGGGGGTTTTTTCCCCCCTTTTAAAAAAAGGGGGGAAAATTGGGTTGGGTTTTTTTTAAAAATTTAGGGGAAAAAAAACCCCGGGTTTTTTGGGCCCCCAAAGGGTTTTTTGGGCCTTTGGTTTTTAAAAAGGGAGGGTTTTGGGGTTTTTTTCCCTTTTTTGGGGGGGGAAAAAAAAACCCCCTTTTTTAAAATTTTAACCAAAAAGGGGGGGGCCCCCCCCCCCAAAAAAAACAAATTTTAAAATTTTTCCCCCAAAAAAAAACCGGGGGAAGGGGGTTTTTGGGGTTAAAAGGGGGAAAAATTTTTTTTTTAAACCCCCCCGGGGGGGGGGGGGGGGGGGGCCCCCCAAAAGGGTTAAAAAAGGGGAAAGGGGGGTTTTTTTTGAAAAAAGGGTTTTTTGGGGGGGGCCCCTTTTTTGGGGGCCCCGGGGGGAAATTTTCCCCCCCCAAAAAAAAAAGGGGGGGTTTTTTTTTGGGGGGCCTTTTTGGGAAAAAATTTGGGGGGGGTTTTTCCGAACCCCGGGGGAAAAAAAGGGGGTTGGCCCTTTTGGGGGCCGACCTCTTGATTAGAATTTAAAGGGGGGCCAAAAAATTTTTTTGGGGAAAAAAAGGTTTTGCAAGGGGTTTTGGGGCCCCCAAAAAAAAAAGGGGGGGGGGGAAATTTTGGGGGGGGAAAAAAAAATGGGGGGGGGCCCCCCCCCGGGGGGAAAAAAAGGGGGGGTTTTTTGGGCCCCCGGGGGGGAAAAAAAGGGAGGGGGGGGGGATTTTTTTTTTTAAAAAAAAAAAAAAATTTTTTTTTTAAAAAAAAGGGGGGGGTTTTTTGGGCCCCCTTTTTTAAAAATCCCGGCCGGGGCCCGGGGGGCCCCCTTTTTTTCCAAAAACCCCAAAAAATTGAAGGGATTTGGGGAAAAAAACCGGGAAAAGGGCCAAGGGGGTTTTTTTAAGGAAAAGGGGAAAAACCCGGGGGGGGCCCCTTTTTAAAAAAAAAAAAAAAGGGGGGCCCCCAAAAAAAAAAAAAAAAGGGGGGTTCCCCCCAAAAAAAAAAAAAGGGGGGGCCCCCCCCCGGGGGGTTTCCGGGGGGGGAAAAATTTGGGCCCCCTCGGAAAACTAACCCCCTTTTTTTTGGGCCCCTCTTGAAAAAAAAAGGGGGGGCCAAAAAAAATTTTTTTTGGGAAAAAGGGGGGCCCAAAAAAGGGGTTTTTAAAAAACTAAAAGGGGAAAAAAAAAGGGGGCCCGGGGGGAAAAGGGGGTTTTGGGGGGGTTTTTTTTTTCCCGGGTTAGGGGAAAAAACCCCCTTTTAAAAAACCCCGGGGGGGGAAGGCCCCCCCGGGGGGGGTTTGCCAAAATTTTTTTTTTGGGAAAAAATTTCCGAATTTTTTTAAAAAAAAGGGGAAAAACCAAAAATTTTTTTAAAAAAAAAAAGGTTGGGTTGGCCGGGAACAGGTTTTTTTGGGGGGTTTTTCCCCCTTGGAATTTTTCCCCCCCCCCAAAAAAAACCCCAAAAGGGTTTTTTTTTTGGGTTTTTCCCGGGAAATTTTTTTGGGGGGGGGGGGGGGTTTTTTTTTTTCCCCCAAAAAGAGGGGGGAAAAAAGGGGGCCGGGTTGGGGGGAAATTTCCCCCAAAATTTGGGGGTTTGGGGTTTTTTCCCCCCCCCCCCTTTTTTTTTAAGGAAGGCCCGGGTTGAACCCCAAAGGGGGGTGGAAAAAAAAAGGGGGGGAAACCCCTTTAAAAAGGGGGGGAAAAAATTTTTTTCCCCTCCGGGGGCCCCCCTTTAAAATTTAAAGGGGGCCCCGGGGGAAAAAAAAAGGTTTTGCAAGGTTTTTTCCCCCCTTTTTTGGGGGGGCCGGGAAAAAAATTTTTGGGCCCCCTTTTTTAAAAAAAAAAGGGGGGGTTGGGCCCCCTTTTTGGTTTAAAAAGGGGGAAAAAATTTTGGTTTTTTCCCCCCAAAGGGGAAAAAAAAAAAGGGGGGGGGGGGGTTAAAATTTTAGGGCCGTTGGTGGGGGCCAGGGTTTAAAAAGGGGCCCCTTTGGGGGGGGATTTAAAAAAAACCCCCTTTTTTTCCCCCCGGGGCCCCCAAAAATTAGAAGGGGTTTTTGAAGGGGCCCCTTTTTGGGGAAAAAAAGGGTTTTTTTTTTTTCCCCCGGGGGAAATAAAAAGGGGGGGGTTTTTTTTCCCCCTTTTTAAAAAAGGGGGGTTTTTTCCCCCCGGGGGAAAAAGGGGGAGGGGGGTTTTTTTTCCCCGAAAAACCAAAAAAGGTTTGGGGGCCAGGGAAAAAAAAAAGGGGGGGGGGTTTTTAAGGGTTTTTTTTTTAAAAAAAAAAAACCGGGGGGAGGGCCCCTTTTTTTCCCCAAAAAAAGGGGGTTTTCCCCCCTTTAAAAAAAAGGGGGGGGGTTTTTTTTTTCCCCCCCCCGGGGTTAAAATTGGGGGGCAAAGGGTTTGTGGGGCCCCTTTTTAAAAAAAGGTTTTTTGGGCCCTTTTGGGGGGAAAAAAAAAAGGGGGGAAAAAAACCCCCGGGGAAAAAAAAAAGGGGGGTTTTTGGGCCCCAAAAAAATTAAAAGGGGGGGCAATTTTTTGGGCCCCTTTTTGGGTTTTAAAAGGGGCCCCTTTTTGGGCCCCGGGGGAAAGGGTTGGGGGGGGAAAAAAAGGGTTGGGGGGGGGTTTTTTTTTCCCCCCAAGGAGAAACCCCCCAAAAACCCGGGAAAAATTAAAATTTTTTTTTTTGGTTTCCCCCCGGGGGGGGGGGGGCCCCCCCTTTTAAACCCCCAAAGGGGGGAAAATTTAAAAGGGGGTTTTTAGTTTTAAAGAAAAGCCAAATTTTTTGGGGGGGGGTTTTTTTTATTGGGAAACCCCCCAAAACCTTGGCCCGCTTTTGATTAAAAAAAGGGGGGAAAAATTTTGGGGCCAAAAAAAAACCCAAAAAATTTTTTTTGGCCCCTTTGGGGGAAAAAAAAAAAGGGGGGGGGGGGGGGGGTTTTTTTTCCCCCTTTTTTAAAAAAAAGGGGGGGGAAGGGCCCCCCTTGGGGGGGGGGGAAAAAGGGTTGGGGGGCCCCCCCAAAAAAACCAAAAAAGGGGTTTTTTTTTAATTTTTTTGGGGGGCCGGGAGGGTTTTGGGGGGGGGTTTTTTTGGGGGGGGTTTTTTTTGGGGGGAATTTTTTGAAAAAAAAGGGGGGGGGGGCCCCCTTTTTGGGGGGGGAAAAAAAAATTTTTTCCCTTTTGAATTTAAAAAAAAGGGGTTTTGGGCCATTCCCCGGGGGAAAAAAAGGGGGAAAATTTTGGCCCCCTTGGGAAAAAAAGGGGGAGCAAAGTTTTGGGGCCCACCTCTTGATGAAAAAAAGGGGGGGGAAAAATTTTGGGGGCCCCCTTTTAAAAAAACCGGGTTAAATTTTGGGGGGGGGGTCCCGGGGCTTTTTTAAAAAAGGGAAGGTTTTGGGGGTTTTTTTTTTTTTGGGGGGGTTTTTTTAAAAAAATTTAAAACCCGTTTAAATTTTTGGGGGCCCCAAAAAAAAAAAAGGGGTTAAATTTAAACCGGCCCCAAAAAAAAGGGGGGAAAAGGGGGGCCCCCAAATTTTCCCTTTTCCCCGGGGGGCCCGGGGAAAAAAATTTTGGGGGGGGGGTTTGGGGGCCCCCCTTTTAAAAAAACCAGGGGGGGAAAGTTTTGGGGCCCCTTTTAATTGGCCCCAAAAAGGGGAAAACCCCCAAAAAAAAACCCCTTTTGGGGGGGGGGGGGGGGGGGGGGGGGGGGGGGGGCCCCCGGGGGGGGTTTTTTTTCCCCCCAAGGGGGAACCAAGGGGCCCCCTTTGGAAAAAAGGGGGGCCCCAGGGAAAGGCCCTTTTAAAAAAGGGGGGGGGGTTTTGGGGGGTTTTGGGAAAAAAGGAACCTTTTTCCCAAAATTTAGGGCCCCCCCGGGCCCTTTTAAAAACCCGGGTTTTTTTTTAAAGGGGGGAGGGAAAAAAAAAGGGGGCCCCCCCGGGGGGGGGGAAAAAAGGGGAATTTTAAAAAGGGTTTTGGGGGAAAACCCCAAAAAAAAAATTTTTTAAAAAAAAAAAAGGGGGCAAAAAAAGGGGGTTTTTGGGTTTATTTAAAAAAAAAGGTTTTTAAAAGGGGGCCCCAAAAAAAAGGCCCCTTTTTTTGGGGAAAAAAAAGGTTAAAAAAATTGGGTTAAAAGGGGGGGAAAAATTTTTGGGGTTTTTTAAAAAACCCCCCCTTAAAATTTTGGGGGCCCGGTTTAAAATTTTTTGGGGGGGTTTGGGGGAAAAAGGGGTTGGGGAAAAAAAAAAGGCCGGTTAAATTTTTTTAACCAAATTTAAATTTTTGGCCGATTTGGGGAAAATTTCCTTAAAACCAAAAAAGGAAAAAATTTGGGCCGGTTTAAAACCCTTTTTAAAAAGGGGGGGTTTTTCCCAAAAAAAAAACCCCCCCCCCCGGGGAAAAAAAAAAGGGAAAATTAAATTTTTTTTGGGGAAATTTTAGGGTTTTTAAAAAAAAAAAAACCGATTTTTTGGGCAAGGGGGGTTTTTTTTGGGAAAAAACCCCCCCCAAAAAAATTTTTTGGCTAAAACCCGGGGAAAAGGGGGGCCCCCCTTGGGGGGGGAAAAAAAAAGGGGGGAAATTTTTGGAAATTAAAACCCCCAAAATTTTTTTTGGCCCCTTTTTAAAAAAAGGGGGGGGGGGGAAAAAAAAAAAAACCCGGGGAAAATTTTTGGGGGCCCCCCCCCTTTTTAGACTGAACCCGGGTTTAAAAAATTTAGGTCCAAAAATTTTTAAAAAAAAAGGAAAATTTTTTTCCCCTTTTTTTTTTTGGGGGGGGGGGGGGTTTTTTTGGGGGCCCCAAAAAGGGGCCTTTAAAAGGGGGGAAAAAAAAAAAGGGGGGGGGCCAAACCCCTTTTGGGGGGGGGGGGGGGCCCCCCGGGGGGGAAAAAAAAAAAGGGGGGGGGGGGCCCCCCAAAAAGGGAAAATTAAAATTGTGGGCCCCTTTTGGGAAAAAGGGGGCCAAAAAAAAAACCCCCCCTTTTTAACCCAAAATTTTGGGGCCCCCCCCCCAAAAAACCCCCAAAAAAATTTTTAAATTTGGCCCTTTTAAAAAGGGGGCCGGGGGACCTTCCAAAATTAAAAGGGAAAAAAGGGGGGGGGGGTTTTTTTTTTTTGGGGTTTAAAAACAACCAAAGGGAAAAAAGGGGGGGAAAAAAAGGGGGGTTTTTAAAAAAAAACCCTTTTTTTTTTTTTCCCCCTTTTAAAAAAGGGAAAAAAGGGTTTTAAATTTTTGGGGGGAACCCCAAATTTTTTGGGGGGGGAAATTTTGGGGTTTTTGGGGGGGGGGGCCTTTTTTTGGGGTTTTTTTTTTTAAAAAAAAAAGGGGGGTTTTTTAAAAAACCCTTTGGGGGGCCGATTTTTTGGCCCCTTTTAGGGGGCCCCCCAAAAAAGGGGGGTTAAAAAGGGGGAACCCCGGGTTTCCCCCCCCGGGGGGGAAAACCCCCCGGGGGGGGTTCCCAAAATTTTTAAAAAAAAAAAGGGGGGGGGAAACCCCTTTTGGGGTTTCCCCCCTTTTTTTGGGGGGGAAAAAAAAAAGGGGGGGTTTAAAAAAAGGGGGGTTTTAACCCGGGGGAAAGGAAAAAACCCCCGGGGGTTGGCCCTTTCCCCCCAAATTAAAAAACCCGGGGGAAAACCAAAAACCCTTTTAAAAATTTTGGGGGGGGGGGGGGAAAAAAAAAAACTTGGGGAAACCCCTTTAAAATTTTTTTTAAAAAAAAAAATTTTGGGGGGGGGCCCCCCTTTTTGGGGGCCAAATTTTCCCGGGTTTCCAAATTTTTTTTAAAAAATTTGGGGGGGAAAATTAAATTTTTTTTTGGGGGGGGGGGTTCCCCGGGAAAAGGGAAAATTTAAAATTTGGGGGGGAAAAAAAAAAGGGGGGGGGGGGGTTTCCCGGGGGGAAACCCCGGAAAAAAGGGGGGGGGGCCCGGGGGGGTTTTTTTTAAAAACCCCCGGGTTGAGGGGGGGCCCCAAAAACCGAAGGGGGGCCGGTTTTTCCCCCCCCAATTTGGGGGGGGAAAAAAAAAATTGGGCCCCCCAAAAAAAAGGGGGGGGGGTTTTTTTTTTTTTTTTTAAAAAGGGGGGGGGGTTTTGGGGCCCCTTTTAAAAAAAGGGGAAAAAATTTTTTTCCAAAAAAGGGCCTTTTGGGAAAAAATTTTTTTTTTTTAGGGGGCCGGGGGGGGAAAAAACTAAATTTTTTTTAAAAAAGGGGGGGGCCCAAAAAAATTTTAAAAAAAATTTAGGGGTTTTAAGGGTTTTTCCAAATTGGGGGGGGAAAATTTTAAAAAAAGGGGGGATTTTTAAATTTTTCCCCCCCTTTTTTTGGGCAAACCAAAAAAAATTTTTTAAATCAAATTTTTTGGGGAAAAACCCCTTTAAAAAACAATCCAATTTAAAAAAAAACCAAGGGGTTTAAAACCCCGGGGGGCCCCGTTTTAATTTCCCCCTTTTTAAAAAAGGGGCCCCTTTTAAGGAAAAAAAATTGGGAAAATTGGAAAAAGGGGGGGTTTTTTCCCCGGGGAAAAAGGGGGGGGGGGGCCCCCCCCCCCCCAAAAAAAGGGGGGGGGGTTTAAACCAAAGGTTCCGGGGAAATTTTTAAATTTAAAATTTAAAACCCCTTTTAAAAAAGGGGCCCCGGGGGGGAAGGGTTTTGGTTTTAAAAGGGGGCTGTTTTTTCCCCCGGGGTTAAAAAGGGTTGGGGCCCCGGGGGGAAAAAATTTGGAAGGGTTGGGGGCCCCGGGGGGGGGTTTTGGGGGGAAATTTTTTAAAAAAAAATTTTTCTGAAGCAAAGGGGGGAAAAAAAATTTTTTTTCGAGTGAAGGAAAAAAGGTTTGGGGGGGGGGGAAAAAAAAACCCGGGGTTTTTTGGTTTTTCCCCCGGGGGGGAAAAAAAAGGGGAAAAATTTGGGGAATTTTGGGGGGGGCAAGGGGCCCCTTTTTTTGGGGGTTTTTAACCGGGGGGGGTTTTTCCCCCCCCAAAAAAAATTTTTAAAAGGGGGGTTGGCCCCCGGGGGGGAAAGGGGGGGTTTTTTTTTTCCCCCCGGGGGGCCCGGGGGAAAAATTTTTTTTTTTCTTTTTTTGGGGGGGGGCCCCCTTTTTTTAAAAAATTTTTGGTTTTTTTGGGGGGGTTTGGGGGGGGTTGAAGGTTCCTTTTAAACCCCAGGGGTTAAAAGGGGGGGGGGGGGTTTTTTTGGGGGGGAAAATTTTTTTTTTGGGGGGGAAAAAAATGTTTGGGGGTTTTTTTTTGGTTTAAAAGATAAAAGGGGGAAAAGGGGGTTTTTTTAAATTTAAAAAACCGGGGGGGGGGTTCCCCGGGGGGAAAAAAAAAACCCCCCCCTTTAAAAAAAATTTTTTTGGGGGTTGGCTTTTCCCGGGGCTAAAACCGGGGGTTTTTTAAAAAAACCCCCTTTTGGGAAACCCCCCCGGGGGGTTTTTTGGGGGGGCCCCAAAAAAAGGGGAAAGGGGGGAAAAAATTTTTATTTAAAATTTTAAAAAAATTTTCCGGGGGGGTTTTTTTCCCCGGGGGGGCCCCCCCTTTAAAAAAAAAACCAAAACGGGGGAAAAATTTTTTTTTTTAAAAAAAATTTTGGGGGGGGGCCCGCCCGGGGGAAAAAAAAAAATTTTTAAATTAAAAAGGGGGGGGAAAAAAAAAAGCCAAAGGGGGCCCCCTTTTGAACCCCTTTAAAAGGGAAAAATTTTGGGGGCCTTGGGGCCCCGAAAAAATTTGCCCCCTTTTTTCCCCTTTTCCCCAAAAAAAAAAAGGGGGGAAGGCCCGGGGGGGGGTTTAAAGAAAGGGGGGGGTTTTTTTTTTAAACCGAAAAAAAAAGGTTGGGGGAAAAAAAAAAAGGGGCCCGGGGGGGGGGCCCCCCCCCCCAAAAAAAAAAAAAGGGGGGGGGGGCCCCGGGGGGGAAAAAAAAGGGGGGGGGCCCCCCCGGGGAAAAAAAAGGAAAATTTTATGTCCCCCTTTTTAATGAAAAAAAAAACCCCCCCCCTTTTTTTTTCCCCCTTTTGGGGGGAAAAAAAAAAGGGGGGGTTTGGGGGGCCCTTTTTTTTGGGGGGGGGGGGAAACCCCCCCGTTTTAAACCCCCAAAAAACCAATTTTTTTTTGGGGCCCTTTTTTAAAAAACCCCCGGGGGGGTTTTTTTTCCCCCTTTTTTAAAAAAAAAGATTTCAAAGGTTTTTCCCCCCCCAAAAAAAAAAGGGGGGGGGGGAAAATTTTTTTTTTTTAAAAAAAAAAGGGGGGGCCTTTTTTTTTTAAAAAAAAAATTTTTAAAATTTTTTGGGGGGCCGGGGGGGGAAGGGGGCCCCCTTTTTTAAAAAACCCCCGGGAAAAAATTTTAAATTTTTATTTCCCGGGGGTTTTTTTAAAAAAAAAAAAAAAGGGGCCCTTTTGGGTTTTGGGGGGGAAAAAAAAAAGGGGAAAAAAAGGGGGAAACCCCCCCCGGGGGGAAAAGGGGGGGAAAAATTTTTTGGGGGGGGAAAAACCCCCTTAAAAATTTGGGGGGAAAAAAATTTTTATTGGCCCTTTAAAAAAAACCCCTTTTAAAAAAAGGGGGGCCCCGGGGGGGGTAAAAAAATTTTTTAAAGGGGGGCCCCCTTGGGGTTTTTGGGGGGGGGGAAAAACCCGGGGTTTTTTTTTTTTTCCCTTTTTTTTAAAAATTTTTTAAAAAACCGGGTTTAGAATTTCCCCGGGGGGGGGGTTTGGGGGGAAAAAAAGTTTCCCCCTTTTTTTAAAAAGGGGGGAAGGAGGGGGGTTTCGGGTTTTTTTAAAAAAAAAATTTTTTCTGGGTTTTTTCCCCCAAAGAAAAAGGGGGAAAATTTCCTTTTTTTTCCCAAAGGAAATTTTAAAATTTTTAAAAAAAGGGGGAAAAAACCAGGGGGGGCCCCCCCCCTTTTTCCCCCCAGGGGTTAAAGGGTTTTTAAAAAATTTTCCCCCAAAGGGGAAAAGGGGTTTTTTTTTTTGGGGGGGGGGGCCCCCAAAAGGGAAGGGGGGCCCACCCGGGGGAAAAAAATTTTTTGGGGGGGGTTGGCCCGGGGGGAAAAAGGAAAAGGGGGGGCCCCCCCTTAAAAATTCCCAAAAAAGGGGGGCCCAGGGCCCCAAAAAAAAATTTTAAAAAAAAAAAAATTTTTTTTTTTTTGAAAAGGGGAAAATTGAAATTTTTAAAGGGGGTAAAAAGGTTTAAAAATTCCCAAAAAAATTTTTGGGGAAAAAAATTAAAAATTGGGGGGTTTTTTTTGGGGGGGGGGGAAATTTTGGGGGCCCCCTTTTTTTAAAAAAGAAGGGGGTTTGGGGCCCCTTTTTTTAAAAAACCGGGGGGGGGGTTTTTTCCCCAAAAAGGGGGAAAAAAAGGGGTTTTGGGGGGGGTTTTTTTGAAAAGGGGGGGGGGGGGGTTTTTTAAAAAGGGGGGGGGGCCCCAAAAAACCAAAAAAGGGTTTAAAGGGGAAAAAAGGGGGGAAACCCCCTTTAAATTTTTAAAAGGGGGGGAAAAAGGGGGGAAATTTTTGGGGGGGTTTTTTTGGGGGAAAGGGAATTTTAAAAAAAAGGCCGGGGGTTTTAAAAAAAAAGGGGCCCCTTTTTTGGGGGGGGCCTTTTTTAAAATTAAGGAAAATTTTTTTTTTAAATTTTTTAATTTCCCTTTTAAAAAAAAAAGGGTTGCAAGGTTTTGGGGGGGGGGAAAAAAAAGGGGAAAGGGGGTTTTTTCCCTTTTTAAAAAACCCCCGGGTTTTTTTAAAAAGGGGGGGAAAAGGGGGGGTTAAAGGGGGGGGTTGTGGGGGGAAAAAAAGGGGAAAAAGGGGGGGTTTTTTTTTGTTCCCCTTTTTTTAAAAAAAAAAAAAAAACCCGGGAAAAAAAAAAAAAAAAGGGGGGGGGGGGGGGGAAAATTTTTTCCCCCAAAATTTTAAAAGGGGGCCAAAATTTTTTGGGGGAAAAAAAAAAAGGGGGGGGTTTTGGCCCCCCCCCAAAAAAAAGGGGGGGTTTCCCCCGGGGGGGAAAAAAAAACCCGGGGGTTTTGGGGGGAAAAAAAATTTTTTTTTTTTTGGGGGGAAATTTTTTGGGGGGGGAAAAAAAGGGGGGGGGAAAAATCCCCCAAAAAAATTTTGGGGGGGGAAAAAATTCCCCCCCTTTTTTTCCAAAAACCCCTTTTTGGTTTTTAAAAATTTTTAAAAAAAATTTTTTTAAAAAAAATTTAAAAAGGGAAAAAAATTTTTTTTGGGAAAAAAGGGGGGGGGGGGTTTTAAAAAAGGGGAAAAGGGGAAAAAAATTTTTTTCCCCGGGCAAACCCCTTTTTTCCCGGGGTTTAAAAAAAAGGCGGGGGGATTTCCCTTTTAAAAAAAAAAAGGGGGGGGAAAAAAGTTGGGGGGCCCCCCCCAGGTTTCCCCGGTTTGGGGGGAAAACCCAAAAAAAAAGGGGGGGGAAAATTTTTCCAATTTTTAAAAAGGGGGGTAAATTTTTGTTCCCCCAAGGGGAGCCAAAACCCCCCGGGGGTTTAAAGGGAAAACCTAGGTTAAAATTTTTGGGGCCCGGGGGGGCCCCCTTTTTTTTTTTTTTAATCCCCTTTTGGCAAGGCCCCTTAAAAAAACCAAAAAAAGGGGGGGCCCCCGGGGGAAAAAAAAAGGGGGGGGGTTTAACCCGGGGGAACCCAAAATTTTTTTGGGGGGGCCGAAAGGGGAAAATTTTTAAAAAAAAAATTTTCCCCCCCCGGGAAAAAGTTAAAAGGGGGGTTTTTGGGGGGGGGGGGCCCAAAGGGGAAATTTTTGGGTTTTGAAATTTTTTGGGGCAAGGGGGAAAAACCCGGGGGAAAAACCAAAAATTTTTAAAAATTTTTTTGGGGAATTTAAATTTCCAAAGGGGGGCCCGGGTTTTTAAAAAAAAAGGGGGGGTTTTTTTTTTCCCCTTTGGGCCCTTTTTTTAAAAATGTTTTGGAAAATTTTTTTTTTAAAAAAAAAAAAAAGGTTTTTTTAAAAACCTTTTTGGGGGGGGCCCCTTTTTGGCCCCCAAAAAACGGTTTTTTAAATTAAATTTAAAGGAAAAAAAAGGTTTTCCGGGGGGTTTGTTGGTTTTTTAAACCGGGAAAAAATTCCCTTTTTCCCCCTTTTAAGGGAAAAAAACCCTTTTTTTAAAAAAAAAAAACCCCAGGTTTAAAAATTTTTTTTTTCCCCCCAAAAAAAAAAGGTTGGCCTTTTAAGGCTGAAGCCTTTTAAAGGGAAAAAACCCCCAAAAAAACCCCGAAAAATTTTTTCCCCCCCGGGGGGGGGGGAAAAAAAGGGGGGGAAAAAAAATTTTTTAAAAGGGGGGAGCGGGCCAAGGGGCCCTTTTTGGGAACCCAAAAAAAAATTTTTGGGTTTCCTTTTTTTTGGGGGTTTTAGGAAAAGGGGGAAAATTTGGGGGGCCCAAATTTATGGCCCCGGGGGGGGAAAAGGGGTTTTAAAAAAGGGGGGGAAAAGGGGGGGGGTTTTTTTTAAGGGGGTTTTAAAATTTTTGGGGGGGGGGGGGGGGGTTGGGGTTTTTTTTGGGCCACCCGGGGGAAAAACCGGGGGGTTTTTTTTGTTGGGCTAAACCCGGGTTAGGGGGGGCCAAATTTGGAAAAGGGGGGCCGGGGCCCAAAGGGGAAATTTTAAAAAAACCCAAAATTTTTTCCCCCCCTTTGGGAAAAATTTTTGGGAAAAACCGATTAAAAGTTTTTTGGGGGGGTTTAAAAATTTTTAAATTTAAAACCCCCGGGGCCCCCCCTTTTTCCCAAAAACCGGGTTTTTAAAATTTTGGGGGGGCCCCGGGGTTTCCCCAAAAAAGTTTTGCCCTTTTTAAAAAAAAAAAAGGGGGAAAAAGGGGTTAAAAAAGGGGGGGTAAAAAAACCCGGGGAAATTTTTTCCAAACCCCCCCGGGGGAAAAAGGGGGGGATGGAAAAAACCGGGGAAGGTTTTGGCCCAAATCCCGGGTTTAAAAGGGGGGCCAAATTTAAGGAAAAAAAAGGGGGAAAAGGGTTTTCCCCCCCCGGGGGGGTTTTTTTTTTTCCCCGGGTTTTAAAAGGGTTTTGGGGGGAAATTTTTGGCCAATTTTAAAACCCAAGGCCAAATTTTGGGGAAATTTAAAGGGGGGTTAAAAAGGGGAAAGGGGGGGGGGTAGGAAAACCCCAAAAAAAAAACCCCCCCCCTTTTTTAAAAAAACCCCTTTTAAAAGGGGGAAAAAAAAGGGGGGTTAAACCCCCAAAAAAAAAAAAAAAAAGAAAAGGGGGGAATTTTAAAACAACCCCCCAAAAAAAGGGGGCCCTTTTTAAATTTTCCCCCCCGGGGGAAAAATTTTTTCCCCAAAGGGAAATTTGGGGCCCTTTTAAAAAACTTTTGTGGGGGTTTTTTTGGCTGGGAGGGCCCCCAAACCCCCCTTTAAAAAAAAAAATTTTGGGGGGGGCCCCCCAAAAAAAAAAAAATTTTTTTGGGGTTTTTTTTGGGGGGGGCCCCCCTTTTAAAAAGGTTTTAAAGGGGGGGGAAATTTTTTTGAAAAACCGGGGGAAAAAAGGGGTGTTTTTTAAGGGTTTAAAAAAATTTTCCCCGGGAAAGGGAAAAAAGGGTTTTTGAAAACCCCAAAAAATTTAAAAATTAAAATTTTTAAAAAGGGGGCCCCCGGGGGAAAATTTTTTTTTTTGGGAAAAAATTAAAAAAAAGGGGTTGGAAATTTTTCCCGGGGGGGGAAAAAGGCCCCCTTTAAAAAAAAAAAACCGGGGGGGGCCCCCCGGTTGAATGAACCAAAGGGGGCCAATTTTTTGGGGGAAAAAGGGGGGGGGGGGTTTTTTTTTTTTTAAAAAAAAGGTTTGGGCCCCCCGGGGGGGGAATTTTTTTTGGGAAAAAGGGGGGAAAAAAAATTTAAAAAAAAAGGGGGGGGGGAGGGAAAATTTGGTTAAAAAGGGCCTTTTTTTTAAAAAACCCTTTTTTTGGGGGGTTTGTTTGGGGTTTTTTTTGGTAAAAGGGGGGCCCCGGGGTTTTTTTAAAAAAACCAAAAAAAGGCCCGGGGGGGGTTTTAAAACCCCTTTTTGGGGGAAAAAATTTCCAAATTTTAACCCGGGTTTTGGGGTTTTGGGCCCCCGGGGGGGGTTTTTTTTTTTTTGGGGGAAAATTTTTTTTTTTTTAAAAAAAAACCGAACCCCGGGGCCCGGGGGGGGGAAATTTTGGGCCCCCGTTTTTAAAGGGGGGGGGTTTTGGTGGACCCAAAAAATTTTTGGGGGGAAATTTTTTCCGGGTTTTGGGGGGGGGTTGAAGGGTTTTTCCGGGGTTTTTGCCAAGGTTAAAGGGGGGGCCCCCCCTTTTTTTTAAAAAACCAAAAAAGGGGGGGGGCCCCCTTTAAATTAAAAGGGGGGGGGTTTTTTTTTTTAACCCCAAAAAAACCAGGGGTTGGGGGGCGTTTTTCCCCCCCCTTTTTTGGGGGGGGAAAAAAGGGGGTTTTTTCCCCCAAAAAAGGGGGGAAAAAATTTTTTTGGGGTTTCCCGGGGGAAAAAGGGGGGGAAAAAAATCCCCTTTTTTTTAAAAAAAAGGAAGGGTTTCCATCCAGTTTGGGTTTTTAAAAAAAAAGGGGGGGGAAAAATTCCCCCCCTTTCCAAGGGGTTTCCCCGGGGGGAAAAAGGGGGGAAATTTTGGCCCCCCGGGGGAAAAAGGGGGGACCCTTTTTTTCCCCCCTTTTTTAAATTGGGGGGTTTTTTCCCCCCGGGTTTAAAAAAAAGGCCGGGTTTAAAAAAAGGGGGGTTGGGGGAAAAAAGGGAAAACGGGGGGGCCCCCCTTTTGGCCAAAAGGGGGCCCGGGGGCCCCTTTTTCCCCCAAAAAAAAGGGGGCCCTTTAAATTCCCCCGGGGGAAAAAAAGGGGAAATTTTGGGGCCAAACCCGGGAAAAACCCGGGGGGGGCCCCTTTAAAAAACCCTTTAAAAAAACCCCCCCCCCTTTTTTCCCCCCCGGGGGAAAAAACCGGGGGGAAAATTTAAAAAATTTTTTTGGGGAAAAAGGGGGGGGCAAATTCCTGGCCCCCTTAAAAAAGCCGGGGAAATTTTTTTTGGGGAAAAAAAAGGTTTTTAAAAAAAAAAATTTTTTGGGGGGGGAAAAAAAAGGGGGGGGGCCCCCCTTTTCCCCCCCCAAGGGGAAAAAAAAAATTTTTTTTGTGGGAACCCCAAAAGGGAAAAAAGGGTTGCAAGGGTTCGTAGGTCTTACCTCTTGATGAGACTGAAGCCAGAGGTTAGCAAGGATCGTGGGTCCGACCTCTCGATGAGACTGAAGCCAGACGTAAGAAAGGTTCGTAGGTCTTACCTTTTGATGAGACTGAAGCCAGGGTTTAGCTAGTTTCGTGGGTCTGACCTCTTGATGAGACTGAAGCTAGGGGTTAGCAAGCTTCGTAGGTCCGACTTCTCAAGTGAGACTGAATCCAGTGGTAAGCAAGGTTCGTAGGTCAGACTTCTCGAGTGAGACTGAAGTCAGAGGTCAGCAATGTTCGTAGGTCTAATTTGCTAGAGATACTGAAGCCAAAGGTTAGCAAGGTCCGTAGGTCCAACGCTCGAGTGAGACTGAATCCATAGGTAAGCAAGGTTCGTAGGTTGACCTCTTGATGAGACTGAAGCCAGAGGTTCGCATGGTTCGTAGATCCGACCTGTTGATGAGACTGAAGCCAGAGGTTACAAAGCTTCGTAGGTCCGTCCTCACAAGTGAGACTAAATCCAGTGGTAAGCAAGGTTCGTTGGTCTGACTTCCGAGGAGATTCTGAAGCCAAAGGTTAGCAAGGTTCGTAAGTCTAACATCCGAGAGATTTGGAAGCCAAAGGTTAGCAAGGTTCGTAGGTCTGACCTCTCGAGTGAGACTGAATCCAAAGGTTAGCAAGGTTCGAAAGTCCAACCTATTAATAAGACTGCAGTCAGAGGAAAGCTAGTTTCGTAGGTCCGACCTCTCGAGTGTGACTGAATCCAGAGGTATGCAAGTTTCGTAGGTCCGAGGTCTCGTAGGTCTCTTGATGAGACTACAGCCAGGGTTTAGCAACGTTCGTACATCCGACTTCTCGATGAGACTAAAGCCAGAGGTTAGCAAGGTTTGTAGGTCCGACCTGTTGATGAGACTGAAGCCAGAGGTTAGCAAGGTTCGTAGGTCCGACCTCTTGATGAGACTAAAGCCAGAGGTTAGCAAGGTTCGTAGGTCCGACCTCTTGATGAGACTAAAGCCAGGGGTGCAACGTTCGTAGGCGACCACCTCTTGAAAGAGACTAAAGCCAGAGGTTAGCAATGTTCGTAGGTCCGACCTCTTGAGTGAGAATGAATCCAAAGGTTAGCACGGTTCGAAAGTCCGACCTATTAATAAGACTGCAGTCAGAGGTTAGCAAGGTTCGTAGGTCCGACCTCTCGATTGACTGAATCTAAAGGTAAGCAAGGTCCGTAGGTCTGACGCTCGAGTAAGACTGAATCCAAAGATAAGCAAGGTTCGTAGGTCTGACGTCTTGATGAGACTGAAGCCAGATGTTAGCAAGGTTCGTAGGTCCAACCTCTCGATGAGACTGAAGCCAGGGGTTAGCAAAGGTTCGTTGGTCCGACCTCTTGATGAGACTGAAACCAGAGGTATGCAAGTTTCGTAGGTCCGAGGTCTCGTAGGTCCCCTTGATGAGACTGAAGCCAGAGGTTAGCAAGGTTCGTAGGTCCGACCTCTAGATGAGACTTATGCCAGAGGTTAGCAAGCTTCGTAGGTCCGACCTCTCAAGTGAGACTGAATCCAGTGGTAAGCAAGGTTCGTTGGTCAGACTTCTCGAGTGAGACTGAAATCAGAGGTTAGCAATGTTCGTAGGTCAAATTTGCTAGAGATACTGAAGCCAAAGGTTAGCAAGGTTCGTAAGTCTAACATCTCGAGTGAGACTGAAGACAAAGGTAAGCAAGGTTCGTGGGTCTGACTTCTCGAGTAAGACTGAAGCCAGAGGTTAGCAAGGTTCGAAGGTCCGACCTCTCGAGTGGGAATGAATCCAAAGGTTAGCACGGTTCGAAAGTCCGACCTATTAATAAGACTGCAGTCAGAGGAAAGCTAGTTTCGTAGGTCCGACCTCTCGAGTGAGACTGAATCCAGAGGTAAGCAAGGTCCGTAGGTCCAACCTCTCGATGAGACTGAAGCCAGAGGTTAGCAAGGTTCGTAGGTCCGACCTCTTGATGAGACTAAAGCCAGGGTTAGCAACGTTCGTAGGTCCGACCTCTTGATGAGACTAAAGCCAGGGGGTTAGCAAGGTTCGTAGGTCAGACTTCTCGAGTGAGACTGAAATCAGAGGTTAGCAATGTTCGTAGGTCTAATTTGCTAGAATACTGAAGCCAAAGGTTAGCAAAGTTCGTAAGTCGAACATCAGAAAGGTCGTGGTCTGACTTCTCGAGTAAGACTGAAGCCAGAGGTTAGCAAGGTTCGTAGGTCCGACCTCTCGAGTGAGACTGAAGCCAGATGTTAGCAAGGTTCGTAGGTAAAACCTCTCGAGTAAGACTGAATCCAGAGGTTAGCCAGGTTCGTAGGTCCAACGCTCGAGTGAGACTGAATCCATAGGTAAGCAAGGTTCGTAAGTCTAACATCTCGAGTGAGACTGAAGACAAAGGTTAGCAAAGTTCGTAGGTCTGACTTTTCGAGTGAGTCTGAAGCCAGGGTTTAGCAAGGTTCAATTGTCTAACATCACGAGTGATGCTGAATCCAAGGTTCGTTGGTCTGACCTCTTGATGAGACTGAAGCTAGAGGTTTGCAAGGTTCGAAAGTCCGACCTATTAATAAGACTGCAGTCAGAGGAAAGCTAGTTTCGTAGGTCCGACCTCTCAAGTGAGACTGAATCCAAAGGTTAGCAAGGTTCGTAGGTCCGAACTCTTGATGTGACTGAAGCCAGAGGTTAGCAGGGTTCGTAGGTCCGACCTCTTGATGAGACTGAAGCTAGGGGTTAGCAAAGTTCGTAGGTCCGACCTCTTGATGAGACTGAAGCCAGAGGTTAGCAAGGTTCGTAGGTCCGACCTCTTGATGAGACTAAAGCCAGGTGTTAGCAACGTTCGTAGGTCCGACCTGTAGATGAGACTAAAGCCAGAGGTTAGCAAGCTTCGTAAGTCTAACATCTCGAGTGAGACTGAAGACAAAGGTAAGCAAGGTTCGTGGGTCTAACGCTCGAGTGAGACTGAATCCATAGGTAAGAGGTCGTAGGTTGACCTCTTGATGAGACTGAAGCCAGAAGGTTCGCATGGTTCCGTAGACCCACCGTTGATGAGACTGAAGCCAGAGGTTAGCAAGTTTCGTAGGTCCGATTTTTCTAGTGAGACAGATTCCAAGGGTTAGCAAGATTCGTAGGTCTGACTTTTTGAATGAGACAGAATCCGGGGGTTAGCCAGGTTCATAGATCCGACATCTTGAAGAGACTGAAGCCATAGGTTAGCATGGTTGGTAGGTCCTACCTTTTGATGAGACTGAAGCCAGAGGTTAGCAAGATTCGTAGGTCCGACCTCTTGATGAGACTGAAGCCAGAGGTTAGCAAGGTTCGTAGGTCCGACCTCTTGAGTGAGACTGAAGTCAGAGGTGAGCAAGGTTCGCAGATCTGATTTCTAGAGTGAGACTGAAGCCAGGGGTAAGCCATGTTTGTAGGTCTAATTTCCTAGAGATACTGAAGCCAAAGGTTAGCAAGGTTCGTAAGTCTAACATCTCGAGTGAGACTGAAGCCAGACGTTAGCAAGTTTCGTAGGACCGATCTCTCAAGTGAGACTGAAGCCAGAGGTTAGCAAGGTTCGTAGGTCCAACGCTCGAGTGAGACTGAATCCAAAGATTAGCAAGGTTGGTAGGTCTGACCTCTTGATGAGACTGAAGCAGGGTTAGAAAGGTACGTAGGTCCGACCCCTCAGAGAAAACTGAATCCAGAGGTTAGCAGGTTCGTAGCTCGACTCTTGATGAACAAGCAACCAGGGTAAGCAAGATTTTTAAGTCCGACCTGTTGATGAGACTGAAGCCAGAGGTTAGCAAGGTTCGTAGGTCCGACCTCTCGAGTTAGACTGAAGCCAGAGGTTAGCAAGGTTCGTAGTTCTGACTTCTCGAGTGAGACTGAAACCAGGGGTTAGCAAGGTTCGTAGGTCCGTTTTGTGAGACAGATCCAAGGGTTAGCAAGTTCGTAGGTCTGACTTTTAATGAGACAGATCCAGGTTAGCCAGTTCATAGATCAGACCTTGAAGAGACTGAAGCAGGGCGTGAGCAAAGTTCGTAGTCCGAACTCTAGAGACTAAGCCAGGTGTAGCAACTTCGTAGGTCCGACTCTGATGAGACTAAAGCCAGAGGTTAGCAAGGTTCGTAGGTCCGACCTGTAGATGAGACTTAAGCCAGAGGTTAGCAAGCTTCGTAGGTACGACTTCTCAAGTGAGACTGAATCCTGTTAAGCAAGGTTTGTAGGTCAGACTTCTCGAGTGGACGAATGAGTGCAGGTTCAGCAATGTCGTAGAGGTCATTCGATATGCTAGAAGATACTGAAGCCAAGGTTAGCAAGGTTCGTAAGTCTAACATCTCGAGTGAGACTGAAGACAAAGGTAAGCAAGGTTCGTGGGTTCTGACTTCTCGAGTAAGACTGAAGCCAGAGGTTAGCAAGGTTCGAAGGTCCGACCTCTCGAGTTAGACTGAAGCCAGACGTTTGCAAGGTTCGTAGGTCCAACGCTCGAGTGAGACTGAATCCATAGGTAAGCAAGGTTCGTAGGTTGACTCTTGATGAGACTGAAGCAAGAGGTTCGCAGGTTCGTAAGATCCGACCTGTTGATGAGACTGAAGCCAGAGTTACAAAGCTTCGTAGGTCCGTCCTCACAAGTGAGACTAAATCCAGTGGTAAGCAAGGTTCGTTGGTCTGACTTTTCGAGTGAGAATGAAGCCAGAGGTTAGCAAGGTTCGTAGGTCTGACCTCTCGAGTGAGACTGAATCCAAAGGTTAGCAAGGTTCGAAAGTACAACCACTTGATGAGACTTAAGCAAGGGTTAGCAAGGTTCGTAGGTCTTAC
>JAMZAV010005834.1:0-42901 GCA_024449915.1 Sweltsa coloradensis
CGTACGACCTATCGACAACCAGTGTGGTCGATCGGTCGCTTATACGGAATGCAACCACAGATTGAAGAGGCGGGAATTTCAATTTCCCGACTTTTGACGCGATTCCGACGAGTTTCGGGGAAAAAACGTATTTCGGGATCCCGCACACCCCTAAATAGTAATGTAGGGATGACATCGGGTAGTTGAATTCAGAACCAGTTCCAGCCCCCTCTAAGATTCGAGTACCGGTATCCAGATCATGTTTCTCTGTAACAGAACAGTCTTAATTTTTTTTTAATTAAATTAATCTTGATGTCTTTTTTTAATCTTTTATGGTTTGCCGTGTGTGTGTACGAATGAAATGCTGGAAAGGAAGTGGTGTCCAGGGACAGCACTTGTAGATGGATAGCAGTCACCATACGCTTCCCATCGCTCTGCAGTAATCACGTCATATCAAATATGGTTCAGCTATCTTGGCTCCATCATCGTATTAATTAATTAATTAATAATACACATTTTAAAATAACTTGTAATTTTTTTACGTTATTCCAGGGTTGCCACCAAGAAAAAATAAAAATCCCGTTTGAGCAGATCAAAAATCCTTAGAAATCCTTAAATGAAACACCCAAATCCTTAAAAAGCCTAAATGTATCAATTTCAATACGATATCGATATATCATAATGTAATTGTTGTAAAAAAATTGAATATATAATTTTTTTATAGAGTAGGTAGGCCTATTTTTAATAAATAAATTTTTTAAAAATGTATAAAGAGTCTACCCACTCAGTTATATAACTGATTTTCAGTGGGACACAGTAAATCAAAGCGACCAAGCCAACCTGTAGGCCACGAATCAATCGGGAAAAAAAATGATTCGAGGCCAAATAGGGTTGATAGAATGATAAGGTATCACCATAAATGCCTATTTTTACGATCTCACAACCGCGTGTTATGACCCGGCACCTCCACCAAAATTCCGAAATTTTACATTTTTGGTGTAAATTTTGATATTTATACATCGAAAAGATTCCCACTTATCAATATCGCATTGAAATATAGATTTTTTTTACCAGACCTAGTTAAAAACGGCGTAAAACGCAAAAAAAAATTCTAAAAAATTAAAAATTAAATCCGTAAATTGGACTAAAAATCCGTGTATCCGTTTTGCACCCTCAAAATCCGTTAAAACGGATAAAATCCGTTAAAACGGCAACCCTGCGTTATTCTATTCAAACTACTAAAGGCCTACGTAGTAATAGTTTTTGGTAGGCCTAGGCCTTCCGGTGGAGAGGTGGTAGTTATGGTCAATTATTTGTGCAACAAGTACTTGAACTCCTGCACGCGTTCTGGAGCCGGTACAATAGTACAGTGCAGGAATTTAGCGCCAAGAATATAAGGGATAGATGTATTGAAGACTTATTTTGTTAACTAATGTGAAACAAATTACATTTTCGAGTGCTAAGGAAAGTCTTTTTGAGGGTACGTTTAATAGATTTACGTTTTAAAGAAAACAAATTGCCTTTGAGAGCTTTTATTGTTCGCCACTGCCAGTAACGACTGCACTGGATGAACAACTGCACTGAACTGAAATGAACTCGCCGTGCGGTGCAAGACAGTACAGTGCAACACAGGCGAATGAACCAACCAACTATGTACGGTATGTTATATTATGTAGAGCCCCGCATTTTTCGTAAGTGGCGGTATAATAGCTTTTACAACGAAATTGGAAGAAATTGGTTTTTTATACCGAAATTGAGACAAAATTGTTTTTTATACCAAAATTAATGATTCTTAAGTGCAAAAAATACAAATATATCTGTATTATTCACTCAAAACTCTATTTATTGTCAATACAAATGGTGAAATAACGCGTAATGGCACCTTGTCTAAAGCATTTGTAATGCAACTAAAGAAATATTAATTTCATCGTATTGAATTAGAAAATTAACGTTATTAAATTTGCATTTTTAACTGACAAACACTGCATCAATATTGTAAGTCCGCTCCTAACGCTGTATTAAAGTAAAGTATTGCTTTTAAGATCTAATATTTTACCAAAATTGGTACTTTATTTACCGAAATATGCATATTTTTGTCCATTTTTGACACGAAATTAGGAATTTAATTCAACGAAAATCATAAATTTATTTACCATTTAATCTTGCCCTTAGTTATATGTAACATCCCATGTGTATAATTGAGGTCGGCTGCGTGACATGTTCTCAGTGGCAACTACAGCTAGGGCTGTGAACGGGTACCCGGGCACCCGCCCGTTGATAATAGCCCGGGTAATGAAATGAGTCGTCGGGTACTCGTTTGACCGTTTTTCGTCTCAAATTCCGCTCAATTAACGCCGCCGCCGGTCAGGCTTGCACTCGTCGGCGCGCAGCGGCGGCAGTAAGTGATTCGTCATTAATACGCGCTCGTTTTTCGTCCGGCGAGCTCCAGTGAGTGACGTCACCAACACGCTGCGCGCGCACCCCTATTCATCGTAATCGCCGATAAGTGACTGGCGGAGATATTTATGCATTCCGGCAACATCAGTTCCTAATGAATGTGCATTTTCAACAGCTGGACATTAAAAACAAGCATCTCTGGCGCCCGAGACCGTCGACATGTTCACGTTTATGAGAACGTGCGTGTTAAAGTGATGACCTGTCAATATAAAGTAGATAAATGACTGAATTCACTTTTTTTTTTTTTGGTAATCGTAAAAAAATCTTAAAATTTCGTAATTTCGGGTACCCGCCCTTAAGATCGACGGGTACCCGGGGATGCATTTTTACCAATTTGCACAGCCCTAACAACAGCCTTTCTGATGTGTGAAGAAGCTGCTAGACCCGAAGACTAGCGATAAGTAGGAATCCTGAGAAATAGCAAATAAAAAGTTGGTTGGCTGGCTTGCATCCCGTTGCTTCATGGTGAACCCTAACAAGTCGTGTTACACGGTCTTCACTTTTTTTTAAACACGAAGACCCCACTCTCGAGCTGTACATCGGGGGACAGCAGCTCAAAAAAGAGGAGCACGTTACTTACCTCGGAGCCATCCTCGACAAGAAGCTCACCGGCAAGGCCCTTTTCGAGAAAATTACTGAGAAGGCCAAAAAGAGGCTGCGTCTGATGCAACGTGCGGCCGGAGTGTCCTGGGGAGCCAGGATTGACACACTGGTTCTCACCTACAAGACCTATGTGCGTCCGGTCCTTGAGTACGGAGCAGAAGTTTTTGTCACCTCGGCGCAGCATAACCTTGATATACTCGGCAAAATCCAGAATCAGGCCCTTCGACTAGCCAGCGGTGCAGTAAAGACAACACCGGTGGCGGCAATGGAAGCCTACTGTAAAGTAGAGCCCCTAATACAGAGACTAGAGCAGAAAGCCATCATACTGCATGAAAAACTGGCGAGAATTGACACATCTTGGCTAGCCTTTCCAACGGCGGGCGCAGCAGGACACACAAATTTTGCCCAAAAGACAACACTCCTAAAAACAGAGCACTGTCCGGACCTGCTACACCATCCTCTACAAAAGCTTGCCAGCCTAGATGTCAATAGCCTTCCAAACTCAACCATCAAAATTGACTTCAATCTTCAAGTGGAAGGTATGGGCAAGAAGGAGGAAAAAAGCCTGTCTGAGCTGAAAGTGCTTATCGAAGGGTATCTGAAGAAGCACTACCCAATATCCGAATGGGTGCATGTCTTTACGGACGGCTCCCGAAACAGCTCGGTGAGGAACACTGGCTTCGGCTTCCACTGCATCTTCTTTGAAGAGGTGCACCCGATGGCACCAGGCTCGAGCATTTTTGATGCAGAAATAAATGCCATCTCCAGAGCAGCAGAGAAAATCGCAGAAACACCAACCTTTCAACTCAAAAAGACAAAATTTGTCATTATCTCTGACAGCAAGGCCGCCATCAAGAAGATCTATCAGATGGAAAATTGTGAAGAAGCCTCCCTGTCTCTTAAAAAGAGTTTAACAAAAAATGTGATGCACTGAAAAGTGCTTAAAATTAGGGCTGGGCTATGACATATCATTCAATTATCGATATCACACGAAAAATTTCGATATGATATCGATATATCGAAATGTAATTGTTTGTAAAAAAAAATTAAAAAAAAAAAAAAATTCAATTTTTTTTTAGAGTTATTTTTCATAATTTTGGTCAAATAGGGTTGATAAGGTGTCACCATAGACCTATTTACGATCTCAAAATCGCGTTTATGACCCGGCACCTCCAGCAAATGCTCCAGCCAGGGTAATTTAATTTAGACTACCTACCCGGCACCTCCACCAAAATTTCAAAATTTAGCATTTTTTGTGTAAATTTTGATATTTCGATATGAAATCAATTATCGATATCGAAATTTTTTCCAATTGTTGACATCATATCGAAATATCGATTTTTTTGCCCAGCCCTACTTAAAATTCAATGGGTGCCCAGCCACTGCAACATCCTGGGCAACGAGAAGGCCGACTCGCTAGCCAAGTTGGGCTCGAAGAAGTCTTCCCCTGACACGGCGAGTATCTCCTACAACTCTGCCAAAAACCTTGCCAAGGAGGGCCTCAAGACATCCTATGGAAGACTTCAAGAGGCCAAGATGTATCACAAACCATGGCGGGACGAGGTCCTCAAAGGGCCAGACAAATCCTGGACAAGAAAGGTGGCAACAGCGCAGTTCCGGCTGGCCACAGAACATGACGTCCTGCAGCACCACCTGAGTCGATTTCAAATCACAAAGGAACCAGCAACTTGCAAATTATGTACATCGGGTTTTCAGGACAGAGCGCACCTCTTCAGCTGCGCCGCACTTAAATCTGACATTGACGCCCTGCCAAATAACCTGAGCGGGCCAGAGAAGGAAGCACATATTTACTGGATAGCCAGGAAGAAAAATGATTGAAAAATCAAGCTTTTGGCATAGGAAAAAAAAAAAAGTTCTCATTTCGTTATAAAAAAACTTCAATTTCAGTATATAAACTGAAGGTAAAAGCATAATTTCGTCATATAAATAGCACTGCAGTTACTACCCTTCAGCGAAATGAACAAGTATCACACATAAACAAATATACAGGCCATGTAAGTTAACTTAATTGTAGGGCTGTGCGAGCAGGGATTTTTTTAGTCGAGCGAGATCGAGCGAGTATTTGGTCTTTTGCTTGATTTTCGAGCGAGATTCGAGCGAGCAGACCAAAATTTAATTTACCACAAATGCTGATATACATTTTGTCACGATGTTATAAATACAAAATTTTCAATATGTTATTAGGGGAGAGGGGGGGACATTGGTACAGTTCAGAACGTTTCAATTTTTTTACATATACATGTGCAAATTTGGGAATGAGACTTTTGTCATAGTAAAATACAACCCTTAATCTATGATATGTGTACTACATCTTTCACATTTGTGACCACTACTAATAAATAATCCACATATAGAAAATTATTACAAATGTACCAATGTACCCCATAGGCGGGGCACATTGGTACTAGTATGGGGCACATTGGTACACACATGTTTACTGGTCAGTATTTACAAGTTTAGGCCTACATAGGGTGTTTATTTTATGTATGTCAATAGTGGTTTACATACATGAGCTAATAAACTTGTCCACATAGACCCTAGTATTAGGTGTGTGCTTAAAATTAGCTTAACGTTAAACTACGTTATTGTGGGAAAATATCTAGATCAAGGTTTGCCTACAATAGACAGACAGCTTATATACTACACTAGAATGCTATTTTACTATGTATATATACTAAATACTAATCTAGGCCTAAGATAGACTGCAACATTAGGTCTACAGATAGATTTTTTTATTAACACTAGCTGGTGCATAGGGCCTGTAATGTACCAATGTGCCCCCAAGGCTGTGTACCAATGTGCCCCATCTGGTATTGTTTTAGAAAATAAATTCCAAAAATTTGAGGTTAGGTGTACAGTCATAGCAATGTGCTTTAAAAAAATCAGATAAATTGCGGTCATCCCATAAAAAAAAATAGCTTGAATTACCTACAATAACATTATAATCAACCATTACAAAGTTTATCACAACTATTTACTTTCCACATCACTAAATACAATTTATATCATAACTAGAGCTACGTGAAAATAGCACTTTCAATTTTTTTTTATAGCACTTTCAATTTGAAATATAGCATTTTGTAGCATCTATTTCCATAAATTATCGCAGTTTATAGCGTTTTCATTTTTGAGGACGGATATAAAAAATGTACACGTTTTCGAAAACTTTTTTTCCACGGAATGTATTAAAATATTGGAAATACATAAAATGAACATATGTAAAATATATTTCATGGCCTAGCATTAAGCCTAAGCATCGCAGTGGTTGAATTTCAGCATTGCACAGGTTTCTAGGTTTGCTTCCTTGAGGCTTGTCCTTCTGTCACTTAAAACAAGATTGAAGTTGCTGAAAAACCTTTCAGCATCAACACTATTTACTGGTGTCCAAATTGACTCAAGAGCAGCAGTAGCAAATTCCTTGTGATCTGGGCGCATCGCCATGAGGATTTGAATCACCTCAGTATCGTCATTTTCTCTGATCCTGTCGAGTAAATGCTGGTGGAAATAGATGTAGCCTTCAACGAAGATATCATCTTTGACATTAGCAAAAGCAGGCAACTTATTTTTACTAAATTTTATAGCAGCTTCTTTTACCTACAGACAAAAGGACATTGAAATTAGACGTCACATAGGCCTACAGTAAGAACTTTCTTACAACTAGAAAATCCATGCCTAAGCAGAATAAAAAAAAAATATTACCTGCAGCTTCTGCCCTGCTATGCATGGATTGAACAATGTCCCAGCTTCTTTGTATAAATCATTGGCTCGGCCTGGTCTCATATGCAGTGCAAGTTTTGTGTGTGCCTTTTTACAAGCTGATGTAAGACTGGCTGTGACTAGCCCTTTCTTGACAGTGTTCCGGTACTCGGATAGTAGCTCAGTAGTTCTCGCGGGAAAGGCTCCATCAGATTGTCGAAGCAAGGAATTATTTATGTTAAGGAGCTTGTTCCAAATTATGTGTGCGTATGGGAACTTAGAGCCCTCCAAGTTGTTGATAAGATCAATTAGCGGCTGACATATGTCGGTTATGAAAACAACTTGTGTCTTTAGCATTAATGCTAAAGACGAATCTTCGAACATCTCGCAAACCTTCGTAGCACTAGCATTCTTTTCATCAAACTGGTTCAGAAAATTTATGAGAGGGTCAAGGTAAGTACCCAAGTACTGGATGCTGCGAAACCAGGAATTCCACCTGGTTATTATTGGTTTGGGGAATAGCACTGGTGACAAATCGGGATAATTTTCTGTCAAAAAGCTGAGATATCGATTTTTGATTTTGCGTCCGTGGAGGAAAGTCATCTTTAACTTGGAAACCAATGTGTTCACCTCATCCAACTCATTCATGAACACATCACCAAGGAGGCTGACTTTGTGTGCCCAGCACTGGTAGTGAATGAGGTGGTCTCCAATTAAGACTTCTAACCCTTGAAAACAAGTCCCCATATAACGGGCTGAATCGGACACAATTCCTACAACGTTACTGTAATCAATACTGTACTTATTGATGGCTTCAATAATAGCCTGGCTACATGTCGTCCCATTAGCTTTTTCTAAAAAAGAACAACTCGCCAAAGCAACTTTTTGAGAAGCTGCAGCCGATACAGTTCTGAAAACAACTGCGAAGACGCACCTTCCTTTAATGTCAGTTGTTTCATCCGCCACTATTACTATTTTTTCCCCTTGAAAATCAGAAAAAACCCTTTGCATCTCTTCTTCGGCACATTTTGGAAGAAAATCACGCCTCAGTCTATCACCACTTGGCAAATCACCAGATCCCTTGACATATCTGCAAAAGAGAAATACAACAATTTAAGATAGGCCTAGTCCCAGCATGAGTGTAATACCTTGACTTGAAAATAATCTGAACAAGCCTTGGCCCTACAAGCAACTGAATATTAAATTTAGATAAAATAAAATAGCCTAGGCCCTAGGCTTAGGCTAAACTTTCTTCTGAAAACTTCAATGTTGGGTCGCTAACACATTAGGGGCCGGGGCCTACAATGCAATTCCCATACACAAAATGAAGCTAGGCCTAGGCCTAGGCCTAGGTCTAGTTTATACACTAGGCTAGGCTATTTTTTTCCCCCGGCCCTTAAGACTAGCCTTACTAGGCCTAGGCCTACATCCTATTGATAGATCCCTTCATAGGCCTAGGCCTAGGCCTACATCCTATGCATAGACCTCTGCCCTAGGCCTAGACAAGGCTTCCCTAAATGTAATTTAATTTACTTACTTTGAAAGGTATGTTCTTACTGCTGGATGATCAAGCTTATGTAAAGGGATATTCGATTTCAGGCACATGTTGACTGTGTCAAGAACATATTCGCATTTTTCCGATTTTGCTTTTTTAGCCCTTTCGTTAACTTCAAAGAGTGTAGCTGGCCTCTTGCCAACCGCCTGTGGATCGTTCAGAACAGATTTCTTCTTAGCGAGATGAGAAGAAGTTAAGATATGTTTGTCCAACGTGTCTTTCTTGTCCCACTCTAACCTTACATTACACACGCCGCACATTAAAATGTTTGACTCGCTTACGTAAAATTTATCACTCTTGTACAAACCACAACGCTCGTGAATAGTTTTCTTGACTCTAGGCATTTTAAATGTTGGTTTCAAATCAAATTCCTATAGAAAACGACGCGACGACAAATAAAATTGGAAACGGCGATCTGAAATAGGCCTACGCACACGTAAACAATGCCTCCTCCGTCCTTGCGTGCGACTGCGATATAAGTTCGACCATAACGTGTACATTCGACCAGTCGACTCCGAGTTAATCGATTAGTCGAAAATTGATACAACTCAGTGTTTACAAGGCTGTGGCCTGTCGAAGACGAAGCCAGATGACCTTGCACTTTATTTTAGAAGTCGTTCATGTCAGTCAAAGATGTTTTCGTGTTTTCTTACTGGAAATTCGAATTTTTACCAGTTTTTTGGCGTGTTAGTGGCTATTTCGCCGATATATCGCGGTTATTAACTTATATCGCGGATATTCGTATATATCGCACTTTGTCGCGGATTCAATATTCATATATTCCTGATCCTGATGACATGAAACGTCGACAAATGTCAAAAAAACGGAGATATTTACGATTTCGCATTTATCGCATTTGCGATTTTCACGTAGCTCTAATCATAACTTAGCCATTTATCAATGGAAATGGCTCAGATTTTCAGAGCTGGTAGAGTTCCTCACTGCCATCTAGATCACTCATAATACACTGCTGAAAATTAAACATGGGTGGCAAAATTCAAACTGTACCAATGTGCCCCCTGTACCAATGTCCCCCCCTCTCCCCTACAGTGTTGGGCCTGCCAATTGATAAAACATTAATCTAAAATCATTTTAATCATAGGCTTACTGCTTAGGCTAAGCTAGCTTAGGCCTAGGCTCATTTCTAAAATGCCTCTACTATTAACAATTGTGTTCTTTCTATTTGAAGTTCAAAGAACAATATTATTTTTGGCCCTAGGCAAGGCCTAGGGTGGGCCTAGCTAGGCCCTAGAAGCCTTTAAGGTAAGTTGCAGGGGGCCTCTAGGCCTAGCCTTGTAGGGCTAGCTAGGCCTAGGCCAGCAGTAGTTCAGCTCACATCCTTGTGCATTGAATTAATGCTCTAAGTTGCTGTGGGCCATTACACAATAAGTAGGGTTAAGGCAGTCATAACTATGTTCATTTCACCTCGTATTTCAATTGCGCTTTACCTGCAAATTGTATTAAAATTTAAAACACATATTGGGAACACTAATTTCTTCAAATAATACGGAAAGTAAAAAAAACATAGGTCCGTCGCATAATATATACATTTCAAATTGATTCAGTCGTTAACGGAATGACAGACGCTAAACAACTTGCAGCCTTGTGACGTACGTCGTAATTCGTAAAAGTCGATAGTCGATTTAAAGTCGAACGCATGTCTGCGACATATCGATATTAGACCAAAGAAGAGGTTGGCATGTCTTTATCCGAGTTCTTTGGAGACATGCGCAGTGTCGGTGCGCACGGGCACGGCGTCAAAGCGAGAGCATCGAGTGGCCTGCGCCTGCGCAATGCCCATTACCAGTCAGCTGTTCGCTGTCGACGTGAAGAATGTTGCAGAGCGCGTCATAATATGGAATATTACGCCGCCGAGGCCGTATTTTCGTTCGTTCTCGAACAATTCTAGAGTCATTTCGAGACTCGAATTTCGAGCATCAAAAAAAAATCACACGAGCGAGCGAGCGAGAATGTTGACGTGCTCGATCTCGGCTCGAAATTTCGAGTCTCGCACAGCCCTACTTAATTGGAATTAGCTAGGCATGTTCGATAATAGTCTTTTCAACTGTCATGGTGTGGTTGGTGCAAACTATACGTTGAATCAGAAATGTTGATTTTGCCAAATAAATTGCATATTTTGGAGGTAAAAGTTACAGAAATTGCGAAAAGTTCCCGATTTTGCTTGAATTTAGCATAAAAACATGATTATTGCCTTATTTTGCTATTTAATAAAAAACATTTTAGCATCATTTAGTTAAAAAAGTAATTCACAACATTTCAGGGTCCCTAGCGATACGCTGCTGGGAGGTGGTTGAGGCAGAGGAAGGAGGCAGCCAGCTGTCATCCCAAGCAATATATAACAACACTCACGCGGGTTAAGGCAGAGGAAGGTGGCAGCCAGCTGTCATCCCAAGCAATATATAACAACACTCACGCGATAAGAAAGAAATGTTTACGTTCCTTTGGCACAGCGGGTACCAGCTTGAACTTAGAAATATTGGGCTTCTTCGCTACAACGCAAGCCACCTTCTTGGGAGTTTCGTCGACTTTCTTGGCGGACAAGTCAAGACGTGGCAACTCCGACGCGTCAAGATCTTCCTTGGCGGTGGAATCCAGTGGCGACGTCATGGACTCGTGCTCCAGGCGAGCCAGCTCCATCTCGGCCTCTTCGTCCATCGCTCCGGGCACGGAGGCCGGAGGTGTTTCCGGAGGGTAGTCCTCGGGACACTCCAGGAGGTACAGAGTGCTGTCGAACAGGGTGGGGACGTTGATCCCACTGGAACAAGATGCATTTTTTTTTAAATCAATACCTAACCCTATTTCCAACTTAGTTTTTTTTTTATAGAATAGAGAACATGAAGACAGCATGAAGGACAAGGGGCTAGGGATGGAAAAGTGTACTCATGGTAACATTTTTTATGAGTGTAAACTAGTGCTGGACAGACATATCATTCAATTATCCATATCACACCAAAAATTTTGATGTGATTGATGTCTATATATTGAAATGTAATTGTTTGTAAAAATATTTTTTTTTTATCAAAAAATTATTCAAAGAGTGGGTCTATTTTACATAATTTGTGGCCAAATAGGGTTGATAAAATATCACCATAAACTTTTTGGATGAGCAAAGCGAAGACTTCAATTTTCACCGACCCCCCAAAAAATTTAGCTCGGTTGTTTTTTTGTTTTTTTGTTTGTTTTTTGTTTGTTTTTTTTTCGTCTGTTTGTTCGCTCTCTACCGGGCAAACGGCATATGCGATCTTGATGAAAATTTGACACGACCTTCGTTTTCTCTGAACTTAGACTTGCTACATTTTTGGGTACAATCGAAGAAATATTCTCATGAATATCGTACTTTTACGATTTTTTTCGATTTTTAGTGCGATATTTTCGTGCCATTTGGGCCAATTCTGACCAAACGGGTGGGGCTACAACGTTCATATTTCACAGGACATTAAGGTAATGGTGATGTATTGCTTTCTAAAAGAAAAAGTTAAAAAAAGTTAGCCAGAATCGAGAGAAATAAAGCTTTTAATATAGGGTTTTTGACTTTTTGTGCGATATTTTCGTGCCATTTGGGTCAATTCTGACCAAACGGGTGGGGCTACAAACGTCATATAATACATGGACATTAAGGTTATGGTTATGTAGTACCTTTTGAAAGAAAAAGTGGAAAAATTTAGCCAAAAATCCATAGAAATAAAGCTTTTAATACAAGTTTTTTACGGTAATAATACCAATTGACAAGAAACAAAAGAAACTTGACAACATTCACCTTCGATGCGTAGGCAGCAAAACAAAGCACTTGCAAAAGTAAAGATATCCCACGCAAACTAAAACCTTAAAAAGCTCATCCATCAACGCGGCGGGACTTTAGCGTTTTCCTAGTTTAACGAATTTTACGATCTCACAATCGCGTTTTATGACCCGGCAGCCGGCACATCCACCATAATTATATGCACCAGCCAGGTTAATTTAATTTAGACTACCTTCCCGGTGCCTCCACCAAAATTACTAAATTTAGCATTTTTTGTGTAAATTACGATAAGAAATTAAATATCGATATCGAAAAAATTTCCACTTATCGATATATCAAAATATCGATTTTTTGCCCAGCCCTAGTGTAAACGCATGTAGGCCTAGTAGGGATACACACGAAAATTTATATTATCGATAGATAATCAATAACAGATATAATTTTGATATTCGACAACCAAAATTCACATTGATTATCGAAACGTCAAATAATTGGTCAATAGTGGCCCGAACCAAACTCTGAAGATGGAGATAACCTATCTCTCGTGGTGGCTGGGCTGATGGTGTCACACTCGAGATTTATGTTTGGAAATGAGCCACCAGCCAAACACATGACTCGAAGACATCCAGGCAGTAAACGGAACGTGTTTGTACTGTTTTGACTTACACTTGCCACACTTGAGGTTCCACTTACAGGCTGGAACAGGCTTTGTTGTATGGTGTTGGTGTTGGTAAAAAAGTATCGATGTGCATCCCTACTTTCGACGGAATGTTCCAAGTCTGGAGTCAGGGTTGGGTAACGACACGTCGCGTCGCAAATATGCGTAGAATATGTCAAATATGCAGAATATGTAGAAAATTTGCGTGTGTAGAAAATTAAATAAGGAATATTATTGTATAGGCCTAATTCAAATTCCAGCCTTATTTTCATCAACCCTGAAAACAAATGAACTCAACATTATATTTTGAGCTTGTAAGCAAGTGTTCGTACTTTTTACAAGGCGGGCTGATGAATCAATAATTCATCGTCATAAAGAACTTGAAGCAAAGAAAACCAGCATCTTCACAAGATACCAAGGTCACCTGTTTTCTCGATCATAAATATGGACAAAGCCAAAAGCCTCCCCAGATAATTCTTCCGTCGTGTTTCATTAACCAAGTCATCCCTTATTCTAAACTTCTTTACTAACATTAATAATACAGTAGTAACATTTTTAGATATAATTTACATATTGCCAATGTATATAGGCTAAGGTAGCCTAACTAGATAAGCACACTGAAAAATAAAAAAAATCACACTGATTTAGCTCAAAGTAACAATACACCATAGACCTACCTAAGCTCTACCTCCCAGTAATTTTCGACGTGTCATTAATGTCATAAATAGAGGTAATGAGAAATGGTGATATAAAAACCCAAATTTCGTTTTAAAAAACCCAAATTTCGCGTTTTTCGCGATTTCAAAAAAATTGGCAAAAACGTTACTAAAAAATAAAAAAATCATATAAAAAAATTGTACGCACTGTTAGTTTGATATACTATTTTTTGCGAAACCGTGATACGCGCCGTTATTTTGGAGGTCCATTTCCGTGAGTGAAGCCTGTGACGTCATGGTACCGCCTACCGCGCGCGTAATATTCGGTCTGGACCGGCACCTCCACCAAAACTGGACCGGCACCTCCACATTGCTTCACATTTTGCACACTAAAAGGTCAAATTTCGCGATTTAATTCGCGTTTTGACCAGTTTGATGTAATTTCGTTCGTTATTTCGCGCTATACACGAAATTTCGCGAAATTCGCGTTTTCAAAATGGGGTTTTTTCCATCACTAAATGATGTAATTCGTCGACAATATTACATTTTAGGCAATAAAAAGGACATTCAAAAAAATTCGCGAATTTCGTTATCACCATTTTTCACTACCTCTAGTCATAAAGTGTAATTTACGACGTGTATATTTGATGCGTATAATACTAGGTATTATACCTGTTTTCGACGTTGAGTATTATACCTACCCAACCCTGTCTGGGGTGGAGGTGACACACACAGAAAGTAGTCTTGTCAACAAACAGTGTAACGGGGCTTAATGTAAAGTTTCACATACGTCGGATTCATCCCGGCCGAGGGAATAGCTACGTGCCAACTGCCAACTGCCAAATGTGTCCTATACCTTCTTAAAATAATTTTTAAAAAAGGTAGGCTTATTTAGGACAATATACTGTGTGTGTATACTTGCTCCAACAAAAGAATGCAGATGCTTGGTAGTGGCAGGGGGTAGAATGAATGCGTGGTAAATGGAATTTTGCCTTTGTGTATGAAAGAGAAATATCTTTTACCAACGCAATTAAAAATTATCTGTGCTAGATCACAGAGTTCCTCCATGTGCAAGATCCACGCTGAGCTAGTGTGAATAGAATTGACAAATTGTTATGTTGGGAAACAATTTCGAGCACCTGCATTCTTTCGTTGGGACGACTATACAACTACTAAAAATACTAACGCTCGTCGAGGTAGTACTTGAGCTTGACGTACAAGTACCCAGTCTGGTAGGCGAACTCCCACCCCGAGTACCGCTTCTTGTAGCGTATATCCTCCACCATCGTTGGCTCCTGCGTCGGTCGGCAGACAATGATTGCTTCGCTGGTCGGCATGAGGCCGGGGCCGTTCTTCAGGTAGCTGAAGAGGTAGTCAAGGTCCAGCGATTTCCGGCTCCTCTACACGGCGATACCCGCTTGTTCCCATTGACAAGCCTAGGTGCCGGGTGTCGTAGGCTGGCCGTGAAACTTCAGGGCGGTAAGGAACTCTGTGTACGTATCTGGAAATGTGGGATGAGATGAGTAATTTATTTTAGGCCTACTTCTTGAACATGGACATGGGTGACATGATGGGTGACGACTGACGTGACATTGGTACCGTGACATGGGTGACGTGACAGGGTGACATGGACCTTGGGATATGAAGCAGAAAGTCGTGGCAGCAGAAATGAAGTTATTGAGAAGTGTACAGGAGGGTGTGTCCCAAGAACGCAGGATCTAGAGTAGATAGTGTAACAGAGAAAGATAGGTGTTGAAAGCGTGCACAGTCAAGTTGGAGAGAGAACGTCCCCGTTGGTTGGACATATGAAAAGAATGGACCCGGCCAAGAAGAGAGTCACAAACAAGAAAAGCACGAGAAGAAAGTGGGCAGACAAAGAGACAAGTGGGTGGATCAGATTAAAGACAGTGTTGAGAAAAGAGGAATAACATGGAACGAAGTGGAAGCAGAAAGATGTGGGACAACAGTGAGAAATGGAGGGATCTACTAAACAGTCCCACGGTAGATAGTAGGGATGGACATCGGGTAGTAAAATTCGGAACCGGTTCCAGTACTCGAATTAACCCGGGTACCCGGGTCTTTTTACGTCACGATGTGTGGAAAAAGTGTTCCTAGGCCTACTAGTTGGTTTGAAGGTCATACCGACAACTACGTTTCCGTCTCTGGGAAACTTTTGCAATAATCATAACCCAAATAAAGAACCGCGTTGATAACCAGGCAATGATCTTCAAATTTTCATTACACCAAAGATTAGTTTACCCAAATTTCACTGTACAGGCAGTGAAACTCGGCGTCTGTATGCCTAGCAGGCCTACGCGCAGAAAGCAGGGAAAACAAACACGCATTGCTGTGGGAAAATCTCTAACTACTAGGCCTATCGCCCGCACTGAAGCTCTCGTCGCAAGATAAGCCTGGGAAAGAAAGGAGATAAGCCCAGGAATAACAATCCCATGCGTCGTGATTTCGAATTTCGTGAATCGGTTGAAAGATGATTGCATCGTGATCTTCTTCTACACCAACCATCTTGTCAGTCAGCTGTGAGTGTGAGTTGGTTGGATGTACGCGCATCTCGCACTGCGCAGACGGCAGGCAGTGCCCAAGATATTCGCCGCATCTTTCTCTCTTGCACTCACTCGTGGCATGGGCACGACTCGCTGAGACGGACGGAAGCACGTGATAGCTTACAACGCGCTCTGTCGTAGACTCCAGTTACTCTTTAGGCAGCGGGCACGCTCGCGGGAAAGACGGCAACCTCGTAGCGCGTAATTTAAACTTGTGAATTAGCCTAAAAAACGGCCGCGAAATATACCACGGATCTTAAAATCGGCTCCGGGTAATTTCTAGTAGCCCGGGTACCCGATGTCATCCCTAGTAGAAAGTGATGTAGGAAGACGTGAAAGATGGTTGTGGCTGGCCTGGCTAGTCGCCAACTAAGATGTTAGCCCAAAGAAATGAGGTAGTGCACTGCTCACCCCCAAACCCGATAAAATGTTGGGACACGGGGTCAAGATATATATAGGTAATGTCTATCCTAATCAAATCAGTGCATGTGGTGCGCATATTTAGGTCAACACATCGCGTCATTTGCACACTCAGCATAGCTTATATGCAGCGCTCAGTCTGCACTCAGCCGCAGCCTGCCACATGACGTCACAAGTAAAAACGGAACTTATCTTATCTATCATGGCGGTGGCCGTTTCTTTGAGCCTTACAAATCTACGCTACAAATCAAAATAATTTGAGTGTGGGAGATACCCTACCTAAATCATTTTTTTAATTGAATTGAAATAGGCCTAGCCTATATAAAATTATTATGTATCGGAATAGGCCTATGATATTAGATACAACGTTTCAATGAATCAAATTAAGTGCATGTTGCCTATTCAAAAAGTATGAACGTAAGTCTGCGAGACTCACCTGGCAGCGGATCGTTGACCTGATTGTGAGCAACCATTAGAGCGAACACTGAGATCGTGGCAACAACCCGGCTTCCTCAGTTTCATCAGTTCGCTGAAGATACGGTTGAAGAGGGTAAAAGAGCGACTACGTAGTTTCTCCTGTCTTAGAATCTTCAAGTCTTCGGTCTCGGCCTTGCCGCGGCGCATGCACTCCGCGTACTCCACACGCATCTGAAAGACACACGCACGTAGGTGAGTATACTTAAACCTTAAGAGTTTTCACGAGACAAACATGTAAACTGCACGCTCGTAAGTACTCAAATTAAGATGAAGGCCTACAACGCTCTGGAGAAAAATTGAAACTACATACCCAAATTCTAAAATGCACATGACACATATATTTTTATGCAGAACATACAACGAACAGAATTGCTTTATGTAATAAACCCTACTAGGGATGTGCGAGTAGTGCATTTTGACCTCGAGTCGAGTATCGAGTAGAGTATTAAATACTTGCGAGTATCGAGTTGACTCGAGTCGAGTAGTTATGAACTATGGTAATTTCTAAACCAGGCAATATAATAACGCATGCCCAAGATATTCTCGATTTTGGAATCGTCTTTTCTTTTCTGAACATATTCGGGCATATCTAGAAGAGTAAAGGTGATCAATGTAGAATACTGATTGCTAGGGTTGTGCAAGCAGTGATTTTAAAATTTGAGCAAGATCGAGCAGAAATGAGAATTCCAGCTTGAATTTTGAGCGAGATTGAGCAAAATTCGAGATTGAGCAAGACTCGAGCGAGATCAAACAAATATCGAGATTGAGATCAACATAATAATATTAAGTAAAATGTTTTAAAAATCACCACATTAGGCCTAGGCCCTACCTGAAAGCCCAAAAACGAGGCATTTTGGAAAAGCTATCTCTAGAAGTAAGGCCTAGGCCTAGGTAGGCCACAGAGCTCAGTGGCCTAGGTTGAAGGTTCCCTGGCTTATCTCGCACAATAATAACATTGCAAGTAGTAGATACAGCGCATTCTTGTCATAAATGTCCAGGGATTCTTCTGATGTATTTTTAATCGTGTGGGGAAAACGTTTTAGGGGTAGGGTAGCCTAGGGCCTAGGAGTAGGGTAGGCTAGGGCCTAGGGTGTAGGCCTAGGATGGCCTAGACCAACAAGCAACATCACTTTCCGACGAAAAATCATAATAAGATCGATCAAATTAAGCGGCAATGCAACTTTCATAGCCAAACCTGAAGACAACACATCAAAATCAACATTTATGGTTTCTTATGATCTTAAACTGTTAAAAAAAATACGCGTTTTGGTTAGGTCGCCCTAAGCCTAGCCCCTAGCCTAGGCTTGCGGGATGCTACACTTGGACTTGGACCGTCAACATTGTCTATATTCTCCGTGATATGTTGTTCACTTGGTTCTATCACTATCAAAAAACGATGCATTTATGCAATTACGACGATTAAACTGTGAAATGATGCCGTGACAACAGCGTGAAAATCGTAAAAACAAGCAAAGCAAGTATTGAAAATGGCGTCGCTACTAGCTCGTCATCATAGCAAAATTCGACCTGTCGACTGAACAATCGATTCTTACGCGATTTTGATGGTAGCGCTACCTGTTGGATAAATCTGAACCTTTTGTGGTCGGCGGCTCAGTCGACAAAAACTACTCGACTCGACTCGATTTTCGTAAGTACTCGAACCACTCGAGTCGAGTTGCAACTACTCGACTCGACTCGAATTTTCGAGTACTCGCACATCCCTAAACCCTACAATTCACCATTGTTAAGCGTTAAGTCAATGCGACGAGAGTATGGGCTCTTTTTGTTCCCGTTGTGTCAACTTCATGCGTAACCGTGGTGTATAGTATGGTTTATTACATAGCTACATCTGTTCTATTTGGTATGTTGTTCAGCATAAAAATATCTGTATCATGCGCAATTTAGAATTCCCGTCAATTTTTCTCCAGAGCATTGTACATCTTAATTCGAGTGCTTACGAGCGTGCAGTTTTCATGTCTGTCTCGAGTTTCTTACCAGCTAAAACTAAAACTACACTGATCTCGTCTGACCTTCTTGTTGTCTGTTCCCACCCAGACGCTCCGGAACAGCCCGAGGATCTCGCGCCTCAGCAGGAAGAACGGGATAACTTCCTGGTAGTCGGTATTCTCCAGGATGAGGAATTCTCCCACCTTGGCGGTCTTCAACCACGTGCTCACCACGTTACATTGCTGCAGGGCAGGGAACACAACAGGTCACGAGCGAGCAACCGCAGGGTTGCCACTTTCAGGGATTTTACCCTTTATTTTATTTATTTAACAATTAACATCTATCCTATTCAGTTAATAAACTGATTTACAAAGGAGGACAAGTGACAACTAAATAAATAAATATATGTACTTACATAGATGCAGACACAACAATGAACTACAGTTACCTAAGTTTTGGTTTGGTTATTTGGATTAAGGACGCGTCAACCGTTAGGTCATAATGCACCACTCTAACCTAGGGGGGGGGGGAGGAGGGGCCCATGCTGGTCAGAACCAGCCACGGGTAAGGGGAGGAAAGGGAGTTCTCACGTCGCGGTCGTCATTGTCTTTGTCATCGTTCGTGGTGTCATTGTCGTCATCGTCGTCGAGGGGTCGTCAAGGGAAGGGGGCAAGGTCCCCGACAACGATTGCCAGAGCTCGCCTCTAGTTTCGGGGAGTAATATACTCCACTCTTACTAGCTGATGTTTGCAAGGTGGACTTTTTCTCTTGAATCGCCTTTTACGATTAGCAGAGCCATGCTCTGGGCCAATTCTATCCCGGGCCCAGACGGGGAAAGTTACCTAAGTAAATATTTGAAATAATAATACAAATTACAACAATGTAAAAAAATAAAAATGTAAGGAGACCATAGCAGAGACCTACAATTACATACTAGAGGAGAGAGCTGTAGCAGAGGAGGAGAGATGTAGCAGAGACTCGATTGTGGGAGGATAGAAAGAAGTGGAAGAATTTGGTCGCGAAACCAAAGCTGACCCTGCCAGAAGCAGGAAACGGCGATGAATAATGATGATGATTAAAACACAATAATTTTGGCAACAAATTAAAAAAGAATAGGCCTATTCAATGAAATTAATTAATGAATAAAAAATTAAAAAAGGGGGAAAGAAAATAAAAAAATCATCAAAAAATAAAACCAAAAAGAAAAAAGGATGTTTAAAGTAGGGTTGCCGTTTGATAATCGATATATCGATCGATACGATTATTTCCCGAAACGATCGATAATCGATTCAGTCTGAAATTTCGTAATTTACCGACCGCTCTGCAGAACTTCACAAAATAGTACCAGCAAAGACATTAATCGCTTTATTCCATGAAAAATGCGTCCACTGCGAGATCTACAACACGAGTAAGGCGTGAGGAACGAAGCGCCTGCACTGTGCAGTATAGGTAGAGGTAATGAAAAATAGTGATATAAAAATGCAAATTTCGTTTTTAAAAACCCAAATTTCGCGTTTTTCGCGATTTCGAAAAAATTGTCAAAAACGTTTCGAAAAAATCCAAAAATCCAAAAAAAAAAAAAAAAAAAAACGGAGCCCCTTAAGTTAGAGGTGACATAGATTACAAAAAGTTAGAATCGATCATTGTGACCTAAATATCGATTCAGAGTCGATACCCAACAAAAATAAATATTTGTATGCACTGTTATTTTGGTGGACTATTTCCGCGGAGCCATATACGCGCCGTTATTTCCGCGGTCTATTTCCGTGAAGCCCGTGACGCGCGCGTTGCGTTGACTGTTTGATGACTGTACCGCCTACCGCACGCGTAATATTCAGTCTGGACCGGCACCTCCACCATCCCTTACATTTTGCACTCTTCAATTTCGCGAGTTAATTCGCGTTTTGACCAGTTTCATACAATTTTGTTCGTTATTTCGCGCTATACACGAGATTTCGCGAATTTCGCGATTTCAAAATGTGTTTTTTCCATCTCTAAATGATGTAATTTGTCGACAATATTACATTTTAGGCACTAAAAAGGACATTTAAAAAAGTTCGCGAATTTCGTTATCACCATTTTCACTACCTCTAAGTATAGGCCACCAGCATGACGCGTATGTGTTACGGGCCGGCTCGGCTCGGGAGGCAGGCGCTAGGCGGCTGCATTCCCGGCAGGCGCTGATTGCACAACCTCGGCGCGTCACGGCCAAGCAAGGTCAACAAGTATTTTATCGAGATGCATTCCTCCCCACTCCACGCCAACTCGTAATCGCTTTTCTTCTTTCCGTAGTGCTACGATAATATTATCTTATCAGTTCTCTCACACCAATATTACGTCGTCTTCCAAACTAATGTCTAACAATATTCATCCGTCACGTAATAAATATCGGAGCATCGGTTAAACTGGTAATATCTCGTAAATGAATGAACGACAATCTCAACAAAAGCTGAAATGAAACTTCACAGAACCACGATTTCCAAGAAGAACGACCTTCACAAAGACAACACTCAAGCCGGGTAGCATAGCGCGGTCTGTCTACTCCACTTATCTCGCTCTCGTCGCGCCGGCCAGACGCGTGGGGTGGGGGGAGGGGGAGCTCGTGAAAGACTATTATAGCGTGGAAAAACCCTGTTCTGAGCAAATAGAAGGAACAAAAGGATGCACACGCAAAAGGTCCACGGTCCGCGTCGACATACTAGCAAGTTTAGGCCTAATTTTGATTCGATTATCGATTATCGATCAATATTTTTTTTAAACGATTTCGATAATCGATTTAACTGGTCCGATTATCGATGCTGAAATTCGTATCGAACGGCAACCTTAGTTTAAAGTGTCATAAGGATACCAAATTTTTTGGCAAAATCTTACCTCCAAAATCATTTCTTGGATTTTCTTATTATTCAGATATTTCTTTAAGAAGGAGCCGTCTTGGTTGAACACAGCGTCCCTGTGCGTCGGGTTTAGGGCGGTGTAACTGTGCAGTTCCCACCTGAGTTTCTCCACCTCCGCCTTCGTGAGGTATTGAATGCCACTCGCGATCGGCTGAAACATGTCGGCACATTTACTGGATGCCGCTCGCGATCGGCTGAAACATGTCGTGCACATTTACTGGATGCCGCTCGCGATCACTGAAACATGTCAAGCACATTTACTGGATGCCGCTTGCTATCGGCTGAAACATGCCATGCACATTTTATTGAAGAGACGAGAAATTTAATTTAGTTGCTGTGGCGTTATTGCTATGGACCCCGGCTACAACACGCACCCTCGTTGCGAGTATAAATTACACAATGCGAGGGCCAATTAACGGATTTGAGGAGGGTTGCTATAAGTATTACTTTTCAGGCAGGCCTAGGCCTACTCACTCATAGGGTGTGTGATTTTTTAAATTTTATTTAAAAAATCAAAAATCATGGTTTAGCCCATTTGATTTAGCCTTAATCCACTTTTTTAATTTAAATCAGATTTTTTCATTTTTCCGATTTAAAACAGATTTTTATTGATTTAAATCAACAATATCAGTGTTTCAAAATTTGTCAAGTTGGTTCAAATACCCAAGCATTTCAGAAAATCTAAATTAATTTTTCTTAAAGAAAAACTTTGTCTAAACTCAGTTAGGCCTAGAACTCTTGTGTTTGTTGCTCGAAATGAAGAAAAAGCGAATTAGATTTAAATCAATGATTTTTATTAAATAAATCATTCGATTTAAAAATGATTTAACTCAAAAACACCCTGCTCACTCACCCCTAATAAGTTGAAGCTTGTCTTCACCAGATCAACGAACACGTTCTTGGGATACGCCACCACCTTCTTGTAGACGTCAGGGTGGCAGACGTGCGCCGTGTAGGGGTAGGGGGTGTACCTCGAGTTGTTCTTGCTCACGAAGAAAGGCACAATTCCCAAGTACATCACCCTGACGTCCTTCTCTAGGATGTACTTCCTCAGCACCGCGTACTGTTCTTTCTCGTCCATCACTTGGCTGTGTAATAATAATAATAATAATAATAATAATAATAATAATAATAATAATAATATTAGTTCGTTAGCTATTTGACCCGGAAATATAATGTTTTATTGAGTGTTTTGTCCCCTCATCGAAAATTCGCCGAGAACGGGGAAAAAACAGTGACTTTGGTAAGTGAGTTTAAAAAAACACTCAATAAACAATAATAATAATAATAATAATAATAATAATAATAATAATAATAATAATTTTTATTGGACATTAGAAAATAATATGTATGTACATTATTTACTAATATAAACAGTTTCTACCAAGTTGTCCAGGATAGGATTATATACAAAACTACTAAGTGAAGAAAAAAAATTAAATAAAAAAATGTATCTAGGCCAACATATTTATAATACCAGCATACCACAACATGTAGGCATACTAGGTAAATGTAAACTGTAAAGTATTCAGTAAGCATTCATTTTAAAATATGCATGCACATCATATAGGCCTACAGATTATATTTGTTAACATATTGATATACTTGCTCCAACAAAAGAATGCAGATGCTTGGTAGTGGTGGGGTTAGAATAAATACACAGTAAATGGAATGATGCCAGTTGTGAATGAAAGAGAAATATATTTTACCAACGCAATCAAAAATTATCTGTGCTAGATCACAGAGTTCCTCCATGTGCTATGGATCCATGCTGAGCTAGCGTGATAGAATTGACAAAGTTGTTTTGTTGGGAAAGCAATTTCGAGCCACCTGCATTCTTTCGTTGGGACCAGTAACTACAGACGGCACAGAATTAATAATAGGCCTAATACAATCCAGAAATAACCTCCACTAATAAGGTCATGGGAGACGAGTAGGCCTAGTAGGCTATTTGGGGAAACCATAGGCCGGCCTATGACACAAATATTTCCTTTTTAGGTAAGATAAAGAATGTTAGGCTATCGGTAATGAACTAATGATACTTCTGCAGACGGGCACACCCCTATTAACTTCGTAGGGCATATTTAGTGATGTGGCCATATTAACCCATTCCGTCAAGAAATACGGAACAGTTCCGTGTCCGTTCCGTTCGTCATTTAAATTCGCGCCTAACTGACGTAGGCCTAGTTCAGTCAATCTCACATAGATAGCAGCAGTACTAGGCTATATTATTTTATATATATATATATATATTATTATTTTTATCATACATTTTTATATATATTATTTTATTATTATTTATGCCTTCATATTATGGAGGCTGACTCTTTTACCGGCGTGGTCGAGTGTGTTTTCCCGATAAATTCTCGAACACGGCCATTTCACAGACAACAAATAAGATGAAGGCCTACAAATTGTCAAGGCAGTGCGCCGTAAAGAAATAGGCTTCTGACGTAAAGCTTCTGAATATTAGGAGATGGTGAATCTGAAGGCGATTGTGCTGAATTTCCAATGAGCATAATATATTGTGAGATTCAGGAAGTGTTGTTGATTAGATTGCAAATGATGCAAGCATTGATAAAGATCTGGATGAAGACTAGAGTGCTTCTAACCAAGATAAAATAACACGATGACACAAGTAGGGTTAGGCCTAGGACTGGGGAATATAAACTGGAAAAGCAGAGCATATAAACTAAAAACAACACGTCTAGGCCTACATTTTTGTGCATTCATGCGATTTCGGCCAGTGGGCAAGGTGCTATCCCCCGTAATACGGTTTTAACTGCTTCCGTACGGGCAAAATAAACAAAATATAGGCTACCCTACTCATGGCTCAATGAGTTAAGCATATTAGCATATAGACGTAAATAGTTTTTGGGATGAGGAAAGTGTAGTATGTATCAATTAAAAGAGCAATAGACTAATTATTCAACCTTATATAAATTATTTACTGTTCCATACAAAGTACAAACTAAACAATAATGTAGGCCTATTATAATGTCTCGATACCCGTTGATGACATTTTTTATTTATCGGGTTGTTTCGTAGCGGCACGGTAAAAATATTTTTCTGTTGACGTTTCAAAGACCATTTTGTCTTCTTCTTCAGGATTTGAAATATGATATTGATATTTGATATGATATAAAAGGTAAAATTTTTACCAACATGCTCGGTAAATTTACCGACTCACATCACTAGGCATATTAAGTGAATAGCAAACCTGGCCTCCACGGGTACGTCTTCATTATATTTGAAGTGCAGAGTCACAAAGGTAGAGTATTGCAGTCGCTTGAAGCATAAGCTCTGCTCTTCGTATGTGCTTTGAGAATGCAGCTCAGTCTCAGTCATCGTATCGTATAAGTTCTACCTAGGCCTACTGGGATAGAGAATAACACACATAGGTAATTAAATATGATATGATATGATATGATATGTATTGGTATGGTATTGTCGGGTACATAATTCATGTAGATAATTAGACCCCATTAAAAACAAGATACGTATTAGGCCTACTAGATGCATTTTGTACGTAACATAAAAATAATATAAAATAGCACTTGCAAGTCAGTTATAGGCCTACATGGTTATTGGTCTGTCACCCATATCAGGCCTAAATGCTTTCTACATAATAAATATTTACAATGTGCAAATGCTGTAATAAAAATAAAATGTTAGTACCCTAGGGCCTATACATAAAAAAATCTGGCAGTGCTGCTTACTTAGCTACAGGTTGTCCTCCAGGTATTCCCTTATAGAGTACCCTAGTAGGCTTTATCTTTTAAGAACTTTTCTACTTTATATTGAAAATTTGTAATGGTTGTAGTATTTTTTATTTCTTTGGGAAGTTTATTAAAAAGTTTAATTTTCATATAGGCCTAGTTGGAATTGAATTGGGCAAATTTAGTATTATGGTGTTGTGTATGGACATCATTCTGTTGTCTTGTTTAGTGTGAGTGGCAGGACTACATGTGTGATTTTTGTCCAGCAAATGAAAGGTTTTTTTTACAAATAATACTGATTTAAGAATGAATATACTACAGTGTAAGGTAAGAATTTTTAGATATAAAGGTTGTGTGTGAGTTCTTGGGTGCGCCTTTACAATGTTTCTGGTTGCACGTTTTTTTTATTTTAAATACATTGTCATGTTGTGTGGAATGTCCCCAAATTTCTGTTCCATATCTTAACAGGCTTAATAGGCATATCTTAATAAAAGATTAACATCAGAATACAAATGGCCAGTAACTTCTACCAGTGTGTGAAAGGCCTGGTATGGGATAGGGAAAACTATTCAGTGTAAGATGACACTACGGTATACAAAACCTATTTCATACAGATCCTTACTTATGCAGCAGAAACCTGGACAATGGGAGATCAGGAGGAGAGTCAAATGCAGGCGGCAGAGATGAGATTCCTGAGGAGAACAGTGGGCAAGACGAAAAGGGATAGAATAAGAAACACGGACATTAGAGAAATGCTAGGTGTAGAGAAGTTGAATTGCAGGATAGGAAGGACACGGTTGAGATAAATTCGCGTTCAGTGGTTTCTTCCGCGAAAGTTTGATTAGCCTACTCCCTGATTTGCTGTTCCTGATTTTTGGCAAACCTCATAATTAGTTTTTTATATATATATACGTATATATATATTTATAATTTAGTAGTAAATGTCAACAAAACAAAAATTGTTAAGTTCAGAAAAGGGGGGAAGTTAGCCAAAAGCGATGTGCTTTTCTATGGTACTGACAAAGTCGAGTTTGTATCTTCTTTCAAATATCTGGGTATCTTACTCCATTATAAAGGTACTTCTTTTTCTCCCCACATCAAAGCAAGATGTTCCTCTGCCATAAAAGCCATGCACCTTATCTCCAAATTATACTCACTCTCAATCTCTTGTGCTATGAAACTCTTCCACCTTAAAATTTCCCCGATTGCATCCTACGGCATCGAAATCATATGGCCCTACCTCTCCCAAGCCAATCTCACACAATTAGAATCGGTTAAGACCCTATATATGAAAAAGATCCTTTCTCTATGTAAATTTACTCGTTCCTGCTTGGTATATGAGATGGTGGATAAATCATTGTTTGTTGCTGACCTACAGTTCAAATTTAACCTAAGCCAATCAGACGCCTTTCGTACTGTCGTTCATAACTGCATGACAAAACGCCTTGAAACTAGACCTGAATTCTTTACTATGGATCTGTTCAAAAATGATGATTGGAAAAAACCTCTTGCCAAAAACAGGCATGTGCTAACCCGTGTAGCAGCTCACGGTTTTCACCATTTGTTTTGCCTAGATAGAAAGTTTCATTCATATACAGACTGCAAATGCTCCCACTGTTCTAGGGATTGCGACCTGTATCATGTTTTTATATGTCCAGCTAGGAGTCATTCCATTACTGATCTTGCCACAAAGGGTCTTGTCTAGAATCAGGTATAAAAAGTAAAATATAGTCTGAAATGTTTAATTTATTAAATTTTGTTGTTAAATTCTGTTGTAAACTTGTAATTTTATTAATCATTTATCCTGTCATTGTCATAGCTGAAATGTTTAACTGTAACTATTTGTGTAATTTGTAATGGTGTAATGTTGCCTATGTTATGCCATAGTTGGTGTTGTACTCTCTGGAGTTTAATAAAAGTTTAAAAAAATATATATATATATTCGTTCGAGTGGGATCCTCTAATAAATCAGATTTTTCTTTTTTCTTTTCCCACACCCTTTTTTATATTTGATTCATTAATTAATTGCATTTAATAACCTTTTTATTTGTTACCAAAATTGCTGTGTTTAAATTCATTGTTGTAATATTACTACCAGTAGGGCCTACTTCAAATATTTACGTAACTGTAGTTCATTGTTGTGCCTGCATCTATGTAGCCTAATTAGATTTATTTAGTTGCCCTCAGGTTTGTAAATCAGTTATTCAACTGAATATGATAGACATTAAATAATAATTTTTTTTTTATTAAAAAAAAAATATGGACATATATGAAATGAAGGGGGAAAACAGGTTGCCCTTGGAGAATGTATGAAAGAAGGATTGAAGAAGGAAGAAGACGGAATACGCGTTTCCAAGCAAAGGGGTTGCTACCTGGTGGCAAAAAATGCAACTGTCCGATCAGTGATAGTCGGAGGAGTGCGCTATGTGCTTACCTGAAGAGCACATGTCGTTCCGTGTTTGTCACTTATAAATATGTACAATCACAGGTACATTGTCGTTGTTCTCCCAAAATGTTGTTAATTGATTATAATCAAAAGCATGGGGGTGCACCAAAATGATAAAATCGCCCTTTAATATGCGGGATTCGAGACCATGTTTACCAGAATAATATTACCTAGGCCTACTATATTCAGACCTGCGCCCCATGCACCCATGAGACACCGAGGATGGCATTTGTATCCATAATTCTCTAATTGTAATATCATAATAAATCATTAATTGGATGAGCGTAGCGAGCGAAGCGAAGATTCCATTCTACTACACTGGAGAAAAAAATCCGGAATGTTTTTTTTTTCTTTCTTTCTTTTTTTTGTATTTTTGTCTGTTTGTCCACACGATTCCAGCTAAACCGATACTCCGATTGCGATGAAATTTTATGGAGGCCTTCGAAATCTCTGAACTTAGAACTGCCACGTTTTTGAGTGCAATCGGGAAATTTTTTCTCATGAAAATCGCAATTTTACGATTTTTTTCGATTTTTAAAAAATTTCTTCTACTTACAACACCTACATGCTTTATCCGATTTTAATGATTTTTGCAAAGAACCTGTATTTTATGAACTAAGATATTCTTGTGTAATTTGAGCGCAATTGAAAAAATATTTATCATAAAAATCAAAATTTTACGTTTTTTTTTTCTTTTTTTAAACAATTCTTTGACTTATAACACCTACCTACATGCTTTATCCGATTGTAATGATTTTTTCGCAGAACCTTAATTTTATGAATTTATATATTAGTATTAAATTTGAGCGCAATCGAGAAATTATTTCTTATAAAAATCGCAATTTTACGATTTTTTTAACAATTACGATTAATTAAAAAAAGATAAAAAATAAAGTTAATTTTTAATTTAATTTAAAAAAAATCTACTTAGTTATGATTTTGCCACAGAACAACAGAAAATTCGCATAACACATGGCAGCTCAATGCACCAATTACGCTCATCCAACAACGCGGCGGGACTTAAGCGTTTTCCTAGTATTTATAGGCTATATACTAAATATAGGCTAACAGGGTACGATAAATACTAAATCAAATTCAAACCGTCAAGAATGTTCACAACTCATAGTAAACACACACATACAGTACTGCTCGCTTCTCATAGCACTTTTAATTGAGATGTACTTCTTTAGTTTTATTATGATAATTTAATATAAATAAAGTCATAATAATAATAACAAAACAACAACAAAAATAATAATAATTGTATTCGGGCTTATGTACAAGTCCCAACTCCTTTTCTACCTAATATAATTAATGTAGGCCTACGTATATCGTTTACCGTCATTGTTAATTTATTACATAGCCTAATGTTATACATAATATCATATTAAATACGATTTAGGCCTATATTATTACAATAGAATAAGTACAATGATATGACCTACAAGATTTTTAAGCTGTCTGCAGAATGACACGTCATGCCATTATTGACATACAAAACAATAATAAAAATAGGCAATCAGCTATTCAATAGGCCTACTTTTAATAAAATGTATTTGGATGAGCGAAGCAAAGACTTCAATTCCACCAACCCCCCAAAAAATTTAGCTCCGTTGTTTTTTTTTGTTTGTTTTGTTTTTTTTTTGTTTTTCCGTCTGTTTGTTCGCTCTCTACCGGGCAAACGGCATATGCGATCTTGATGAAAATTTGACACGACCTTCGTTTTCTCTGAACTTAGACTTGCCACGTTTTTGGGTACAATCGAAGAAATATTTCTCATGAATATCGTACTTTTACGATTTTTTTCGATTTTTAGTGCGATATTTTCGTGCCATTTGGGCCAATTCTGACCAAACGGGTGGGGCTACAACGTTCATATTTCACATGGACATTAAGGTAATGGTGATGTATTGCTTTCTGAAAGAAAAAGTTGAAAAAGTTAGCCAGAATCGAGAGAAATAAAGCTTTTAATATACGTTTTTTTTGACTTTTGTGCGATATTTTCGTGCCATTTGGGCCAATTCTGACCAAACGGGTGGGGCTACAACGTTCATATTAGGGTCAATGGGGGTAAGTGTGGTTTGGGGGTAAGTGTGGCATCTGCTTATAAGTGTTCAGGGTTGCAGTTTTGGCAAATTTTTATTTTATTAAAGTAGTAACTAGACTTTTTTATACTAAAAAAAAATTGGGGGTCTCCCACAAGAACTAATCCTAAATTTTAAATTTTAAAGAAAAAGCACCTTAGCTGGATTAACTAAGTGCAATTCTACGCAGACCTTGCAATATTTAGTTATATTCTGCAAATATTTTTTTTAAAATTTATGTCCACATGTTGTGCTTATTGGTTAATGTGCCTATGTAATAATGGGGGGGAAAAAAATCCATAAATTTCAAATTTGCTTGGTGCAAATTTAGGTGCCACACTTACCTCAGTATTTTTACATACCGGGGCAAGTGTGGCAACATTGTATTTAGATGGCGGTGGACATAGCTGCACATTAGTTGGCTGTATTGACATTACTTGATGGCCACAGAAGAATAAGAAGAGTGGTATCAACTCATCCCATGCTTGCAAGCAAAAAAAAAGGAAAAAAAAAAAAAAATTGATAAAAAGTGTAAATGTTGCATTGACTTAGCAGAAGTTATTACAAAAGATGACTATTTAGCTAATCTGAAAATAAAAAAAAGAACTTGTCATGAAGAAGGGCAAAGATAAGCCTAAGGCTTCCAAAAGCAAGAATAAAAGTAAGCCCGCAGGTAAACAAACTGAGCGTAGGAAAGACATAGGACGTAGGACATGCCTAGTCCAGGTATCAGAAAGTGACGATGAAGACACTCCAATGAGTATTTTATCGGACAACAGTTGTTTCGATATAGGTCTAGGTGATCCGGTTGTTCTTATTTCCCCAGTTCCAAATTTGTTAGTGAATGGGGCATTTGTGCTAGTCGAATACCTGGGAGGCAAGCGAAAAGAATCAAAATATCGGTATGTATGCATTGAACAATCGGGACTTGATAATGAAGATGAGCTTAAAGTAATGGGTCTACGTGCTACAGACCACACCAAAATAACTTTTGCACCAGTAGAGAAGGATTTATCATATCAATCTTGCCCAGGTGTTGGGCATTTTACCCGCACCAGATATCACTTGTGTAGGTTCAAGAGTACGCTACTCTTTCCATGGCCCAGTGGATACAAATGAGCCAATGTAAGAGAAAAAAAAAGCACAATGCATAATTTCATGTTATAATACTAAAAATTCATTGTTCTAGTTAGCTTATGTCATAGGCCCTACTCATGTGTAACTTATATTATAACACTTTTTATGTTGGTAAAAATCTTTAATTGACATGTGCGTAGTTGTAATTAAGACTGTATTTGTTTATAATAACCAGTAAAACCATCATACAAGTCTAGTTTTATTTTTTATTTTTAGTAGCTCTAGGTATAACCTGTATGCCACATTTACCCAGCAAAATCCTGCATGATTTACTTCATAAAACAAGTGATGCCACACTTGCCTCATAAGCCGCCACACTTGCCCCAAACTGCGGGGCAAGTGTGGCGGCGCACTTTTTATGTAACTTTTTTTTATTTTCCCTTTGTTTTACAAAGTGCCTTTGTTATATTCAACACTTTAGTTGAAAACATTACAAAGTTCTTAGATTTCAAATTTGAAAGTATTAGGTCAACATTAACCAAGGAAAACTAACCATCAAAGTCAAACTTTTTTTTTTCATGCCACACTTACCCCCACTGACCCTATACATGGACATTAAGGTTATGGTTATGTAGTACCTTTTGAAAGAAAAAGTGGAAAAATTTAGCCAGAATCCATAGAAATAAAGCTTTTAATACAAGTTTTTTACGGTAAATAATACCAATTGACAAGAAACAAAAGAAACTTGACAACATTCACCTACAATGCGTAGGCAGCAAAACAAAGCACTTGCAAAAGTAAAGATATCCCATGCAAACTAAAACCTTTAAAAAGCTCATCCATCAACGCGGCGGGACTTTAGCGTTTTCCTAGTTTAAAAAAACAGTAGTCCTAAGTGTATAGTAGTGTACTAGGCCTACTCCGATTGCGTTTTACATTGTAAAACGATGTAGAAAACGTGCAAAACAAGTGTAGGACTATAATTTGCTAGAAGCTCTTTTGATTTTTATATATCAAGTAAATTATTGAAATTATTAGTATTGGTGGGCAACATTTTCTTGGCAAAATATCATCGATCTTCATCATTCAACATTATTTGATACCGTACACTTGTTTCTGTATTTAATAGTTTAATAGTGTAGTTTGTTCTTTTTGAGCTAATATCATCAAATTTTCTCAACTAGGAAAACGCTTAAGTCCCGCCGCGTTGATGGATGAGCTTTTTAAAATTTTTAGTTTGCATGGGATATCTTTACTTTTGCAAGTTCTTTGTTTTGCTGCCTACGCATTGTAGCTGATTGTTGTCAAGTTTCTTTTGTTACCTCTCAATTGGTATTATTTACCGTAAAAACTTATATTAAAAGCTTTATTTCTATGAATTCTGGCTAACTATTTAAAACTTTTTCTTTTAAAAGGTACAACATCACCATAACCGTAATGTCCATGTATAATATGAACGTTGTAGCCCCACCCGTTTGGTCAGAATTGGCCCAAATGTCACGAAAATATCGCACTAAAAATCGAAAAAAATCGTAAAAGTACGATATTCATGAGAAATATTTCTTCGATTGTACCCAAAAACAATACACCTCTAAGTTCAGAGATTTCGAAGGTCCTGTCAAATTTTCATCAAGATCGGATATGCCGTTTGCCTGGTAGAAAGTTAACAAACAGACAAAATTAAAAAAAAAAAAAAAAAAAAAAAACCCCCGAGCTAAATTTTTTGGGGGTCAGTGAAATTGAAGTCTTCGCTTCGCTCATCCAATTATTTGTTGTAATTTAAAATGCCATTAAATTCCCGTTTTTAATAAAGGCGATCCCCAAAACTTACGAATTTTACTAATAAAATACGCGGACGATATGACACAATCAGCAATGTTTTCGCAAATGATCAGAAATGTTACAAAAATCAAGTTGAACCTAACTGAATATACAGCGCCCGCCATAAGCAGCTCGCCTCTATCACCGATCGGTCCGACATGTTGCGTCTTAGTGCTGCCATCTATCTTTGCTTGGAAACGCGTATAGACCAAGGAAGAGGTGGAAGGACACCATCAGGAGACTTGGAGGCAAGAGGAAAAGATGTGGCAGAGATACGATTGTGGGAGGCCGGAGGATAGAAAGAAGTGGACAAATTTGGTTGCTTAACCCAAGCTGATCCTGCCAGATGCAAGAAACGGCAATGGATAATGATGAAGATTATATCTCTATTTGCAAAGGATAATGCTAAGTGCAAATTCAATAGAGGAGGGAGAAGGGGATCCCCGGAAACCGGCACGTAGCCTACTCCTTTCGAAAAGTACCAAGTGGACCAACTTTATGTCCCATCCAAAAGGACAGTGTAATCTTGACAGTCATATAGGTCCTCCACTAACCAGGACTGCAGACGTTGAGGAGAACGAAGCCGTTACACTAGCTCTCGAACCCTCCATCTGCTCTAGCCAGCGGTATACAAGTGAATCACTATACACTACAATAACTTCGGTGTTCGAGTGGGAACCGGCTAAGCTACCGTGGCTATACCGCTGACTAGTGATGGGAATTTTCATGAAAAAAAAATAATAAGGTTTGTTAATCCGTTATTTGAACTGTATTTTACCATATTATGGATGAGCGTAGCGAGCGAAGCGAATATTCCATTTCACTACACTGGAGAAAAAAAATCCGGAATGTTTTTTTTTTTTCTTTCTTTCTTTCTTTTTTTTTGTTGTATTTTTGTGTGTCTGTGAACACGATTCCGGCTAAACCAATACTCCAATTGCGATGAAATTTTATGGAGGTCTGTGAAATCTCTGAACGAAGAACTGCACGGGGGAAAAATCGATCAAAAAATTATTTCTCATGAAAATCGCAATTTTACGATTTTTTTTCGATTTTTAAAAAATTCTTCGCCCTATAACATCTACATGCTTTATCTGATTGTAATGATTTTTTCACAGAACCTTAATTTTATGAATTAATATATTCGTGTGAAATTTGAGCGCAATCGAAATATTATAATTTTTCATAAAAATCGCAATTTTACGATTTTTAAAATTTTTGAAACATTCTTCGACTTAAACACCTACATGCTTTATCTGATTGTAATGATTCTTTCAGCGAACCTGAATTTTATGAATTAAATATATTGCGTGTGAAATTTGAGCGCAATCGAAAAATTATTTCTCATGATAATCGCAATTTTACGATTTTTTTCAATTTTTAACATTTCTTCGACGAAAAAACCTACATGCTTTATCCGATTGTAATGATTTTTTCACAGAACTTTAATTTTATAAGTTAATATATTCGTGTGAAATTTGAGCGTAATCGAAAAAAGATTTATTAAAAAAATCACAATTTTACGCTTTTTTCGTTTAAAAAAATTACGCTCATCCATCAACGCGGCGGACTTAAGCGTTTTCCTAGTAAATAAAAATAATTTTTTTCTATCAAGGATGTAGGCCTAGGCCTACAGTGGGATTCAGGCTGCTGAGTTGGAATAGGTCTAATATGCAATATCTTGCTGATTAATTTTATTCTTGCAATTTGCAAATAGCGAAATAGGCCTAGGGGCTACATTATAAAAATAATCGTTGAGACAAAATGTTGAATATTGAATTGGGATAGTATCCAACATGATGATGGAAAAAAATCAACATAAAACATATTAGGGCCTACATATTATATCAAAATGTAAAAAATACACCCAATGGAGTGGGTGTACCACCCATGTTATTGGATGAGCGTAGCGAGCGTAGCAAAGATTCCATTTCACTACACTGGAGAAAAAATCCAGATTTTTTATAGTATTTTTGTCTGTTTGTTAACACGATTCCGGCTAAACCGATACTCCAATTGCGATGAAATTTTCTGCAGGCCTTCGAAATCTCTGAACTTATAACCGCCATTTTTATGAGCGCAATCGAAAAATAATTTCTTGTGAAAATAGCGATTTTACGCTTTTTACAATACGGTACCTACAGACTAATTGGAGGCGAAGACCTTACACCAAAGTAATGCTTGTCCCGGTCTTTCCATTCCACTAGGGTAGGCCCTACCTACCCTTGGCATTTAAGTTCTGCATAACCCTCTAGCATTTGTGCTAATTAAAGATGGATTTTATCTGGTTAAGGCCTAACCAGACTATTGCCTATACAACCTACAAAAATAATAAGTTAGCTAGACCTTTCCCATTTGCAGGCTTTCTTTATTTGCAAGGGTTGACCTAGCTTCCACATTGACAACTTCTGGGCCATTAAAAATGCCTCTTTTTATTTGGGCCCCCCAGCACCCTTTTAAGGCCTATTCCCTGTCCCAAAAAGGCCCTACCAAAATACAAAATCCCAAAAACCAAACTGCATAAAAAGGTGTCACGGGCCCGTTAAGCATAATCAATTGGAAAAAACGGAAAGGGGTTTGGGGGGATTGCGGGAGAAAACGTGGGGAAGGAGGGCCCTCACAGAAGTTCCCCCCCTCAAAATATTTTTAATTTGTCCCTCCAAAGCGACCCTTTTATATTTAGGACGGAAAGGGGGAAATCGTTTGTACTGCAGAAAGGTTTGAGGGGAGGGGAGATGCCCCCCCCTCACACTTTCCCCCAAAGGTCGCACTGAAAATCAAATATAAACCTTTTCCGACCCTGGCGTAAAATAAACTTGTCGTCCCGTAAAGTATAAAGAAGGGGTTTACTTTCTCACTTTTTTGATTGAGTGTTACGAAACCCCCTCACAAAATAAAGAGGAAAAACCAAAAAATAAATTAAATTTAAAATTTTTTTTTTTTAGTTTTTTTTCTCTATCCCATGATCTTTTTTTCTTTTGGAACGGGATTGCAAATAAAAAAAACTTTAAAGCAAATTTGAAATAAGTAAATGTTTTTTAAAGTTATTCTGAATTCGGGCCCTTAAAACCATCAACAAAAAAATTTATTGTCGTGAAATGTGACGGCCGATTTTTGGGGGGTTCAAGTCCAAAACAATCTGGTCACAGGGACAAAACCACTAAATTTGCTAAAAAAAATAACCAAAGACCGGGAAAGATCCCCGGTTTCAGCAAAAAAAATTTTTTATAGCCCTATTTTTGGTATCATTCCCAATTTTTATAAATATGCTGATACGAATTACAAACAATTAACAGTACTACGTAAAAATAATCAGGAAAGGTTGTGACGGGGAAATTCAAAAAACCCGAAAACCTCCCAATTTAAAAGCCTTTGAGCCAAAAATTTTGTCAGTTTTTTTTCCATCCCTTGGCCCGAAACTTGCCTTTTTTTTTTCGCGGCCCGGCAACATTGTTGTATCCCCCCCAAAGATCAAGGGGTAGCACAATTTAGTGAAAGGGATATGAAAGGTACACTGGAAACCGGTATTCAGTTGGTAATCATCCAAAAATAATTTAGGGGTTAAAAACCCCTCTTTCCTGGGGAAAACGAGCCCCTTTTGGGAACAATGGGGGGTTTTCTGAGGGGGGTTTGGCCCCCCCAGTTGATACGGGGTGCAAAGCCCCAACCCCCGGAAAAAATTTCGATTCAAGTGTGATGGGAAAGTATTTGACAATTTTTTTTTTAAAAACCCCCAAAAAAAATATATAAAAAAAAATTGAAAATAAAAAAAATGTATAAATTTCTAATATCTAAGAAATAATTAATTTCAAATTAAAGTTGCGTCCCCCCCCGGCCCCCCCCCTGCCCAAATTCCCCCCCTCCGAAAGTTACCCCACTAAATTAAATTTTGTAATTTAGTGTAAAAAGACAAATAGTTTAGGTACTTCACCACGCAGCACGCACCCACATCATTCTTATACTGTTTAATTAACGGTCCCTATAACCTTATAATTTATTATTCCCATCTTTGTTTTAAGGAGACTCCAAGCCCAAAAAAAAATCCCCTTTTTACACATTCCTAAGAACTGTTTGGACTCGAACCCACATCAAAGCCCTAAATAAATCTGCCTACACCCGGAAAATCGAACCCGGGGCCCCCTTTCCCTGCATTGGAAGCAAGCCCCTAACCCCCGGGGGGGCCCCAAAAAGAGTTCATATTTTTAAAAGTATTTTTAAGAAACTTTAAAAAGAAAAAAACTTGTGATGAATAAAATTTGAAAAAAAGGGGGGTTTTTTTTAAAACTATTTTAATTGGGGTTTTTTTTTGGGGAAAATACGTTTAAAATTTAGTCGCTTGATGGATCTCCCGCTCTTTTTTTAGTTTTTTCGAGAACGATTCCTTAATTTTATCTTGAGGTTTTGAGCCCCTCTGAAAAATCCCCAGGGTTTTATGAATAGAAGTTTAATGTTAAACTCTTCCCCAACCCAAACCCCAAATTTGTGACAGTAGCGGGTGGCCCCCTATGTGGGTGAGTGGGGGTGTGTCACCCCCTTTTTTCCCTGGGTTTCCCTTTCCAGTGTTTTCCCCCTTTTCACTTTCCCCCCGAAAAAAAGACCAAAACATTCCCTTTTGCGATTGTGTTGTGGGGGGGGGGGGGGGGGGGGGTTTTGTTTTTAAAGAAAAAAAGTGAATCAAGGCCCAAACCCAAAACTTTTTAAATTTTTAAAAGGAATGTTTAAGTATTTTTTTGTTTTTAAAAGTTAAACCCGGGTTGGGGCCAAAAATCGTGGCCAATTGAAATTGTTGGATTTTTTTCGATATCCCTTCAATCATTCCTTTTTCCCACTTATTTTCTCCCAAAAAAATTATTTTGGTACTCAAAAAAATAAAATGTTTTGGCCTTTTAAAAAAAAGCCCAACCCCACTCAAGACACCAAATTTTTTTGAGCCCAAGCATTCAAAAAAAAATAAAATTGGGATATCAAAAAATTTGGTAAAACTTTTTTTACTGATACACACATGTAAAAAACCCAATCCTAATGGTCATTTTACCTCCCCTTCCCCAAATCAGCAAAGAGATTCAGTGGCCCGGGCATAAAAAAGGGTATAAAAACGGTTTAAAAATATCGAACCCTTTTGGTGGATATTTCCCCTTTGAATAATTAAGGGGATTGACCCATTTTTAAGTTCCCAAACAGATTGTTTTATTTTTTTTGGGAAAAAGGGCCCCCGCGTAAAACCGTTGGGGCATAAACTCATAACCTGTTTTTGAAACTTTGTTTTGTTTTTGAGTAGGTGTTAATAGTAGTAGGTTTTTTAGTGGCGTATCCAGGGGGGGGAGGGGGGGGGTTATGGGGTTGAAGCCCCCCCTCCCCCCCCCCAAAAAAAAAAAAACGAGTGTAATCGTTAAAAAAATAAGGAGGGGAGCAACCTAACTTTTAAATTTTTACATAGGAAAATTACAATTACTTACAAAGTGTTTTCCTTTTTGCCCACAATAAGAAATTTTTAAATGATTCGCATCCCACTTTAGGTATGTATTGACTCTAAAAACTGTTTAGGGGCCCTTGAAAATGTCAAATACAAAAAAAAAATCGAAAAAAAGGCCTTCCGGCGGCCCTGGGGCCCCCTTCGCCCCAAAACCCCGCCCCCTGTTTGGCATTTTGGACAACCCCCCCCCCCCCCCCCCATTGGCAATTTATGGATAAAACCATATTGTTCTTTTTTCTTTAGCACTAGTTTTCCCTATTTTCATAGTAAATTTTTTTTTAACAAAATATGGTTTGGCCCTTACATCAAGATCCCTAGGGAAAATGAAATCCCCAAGCTGACAAAATTTTTAATCTAACAACCCCCTACAATAATTAATTTTAAAAAATCCCCAACCCACTCACACAATTTCACGACATTTTAAATACTTTGTAAAATTTTTGCTTTATTTAAATTTTAAAGGTGTAATTTTTTTTTAAAAATTTCCGAAAGCAAATGTTTTTTTTTTCCCAAAATTTTCCTTTTATGGGTATCATGTTTTTTATAATTTTTAAATAAGTTAATTTTTTTGGGTTAAAAAATTTTTCCTAATTTTTATGCAGATTATGACAATTTGGGACTAAGTAATTTCCCAGCTAAAACTGGGGGAAAGACAGCATTACCCCGATATAATATATTTTATTAAAATAAACAAAATTTGTAACCAAATTTTTTTCCCAAATATTTTTACTTGTCTGCCTGTTTGTTCCGGGATGGGTTAATACCTCTTTTTTGTACTACTTTTTTACTCCCACACAATGATTCTCGTTTTTATAGTCAGAAGTTTTTCCATCTAGAAAAACTAATAGCCCTTTAAAAACTTTGCTTGGGAAAATTATATAAACCCTTTTTTCCCCCCCATGGGGTAACCAGGTCTTTCAAACCCAAAAAATAAAATTTAAAAAAACATGTCAAAGCAAAGATATAGTAAGATAGAGCTTTTTTGGGAAAGACAAAATTATCATTTGAATTTGAAAAAAAAGTAATCTTAAAAATTTTCTAATGAAAAAGGACGTGGAAAAATTCTACAGAATTTGTCGTGTCCGTTTTTATGTCATCCGTATTTTGGGTTTAGGTATTTTGCAGGCACAATAAAAAATTTTTCCCCAAAAATAACAATGATGCGGGGATTGGAAAAACACGAAAAAATTAAATATTTGCAGGCATCATTGTCGGACCCCGCTTTACACCGATCCCAGGCCCTTGAGAATAAATCTTTACTATTGAAAGAGAAATGTTTGCGTGGAGGGGGGGTTGGGGACGGGGTTTTTGGGACAAATTTTATTGCGTTACCAACGTCGTTTTAAAAGCACAAAAAAAAAAACCCAAAGATTGATATCTTTAAATGTGTAATGGGGGATTTTCCCATGCAAATACATTTTGTAAAATGATCGGCTTTAGTTTTTTCTCCGGGGGAATATACCTTTAACGTTCTGATTTTTTTTGGGGGTATGCCCAAAAATGTCACCCCTTTTTTTTTGATTATATCGACACTTACTATCCCCCCCCAATAATAAAAAAATAACTACCAAATAGACGAATTCTGACGCCCCTCTCCAAAAGCTCATTTGGTAAGAGCATCCCCCCGACCGCCCCGGGCAGCGGGATACCGGCCGGGGGTTTTATTTCCCCGTGGGGGAAAAATTTTTAAAGCAATATATTTAAAATATTTCTTTTTGACAGCGTGTAAAATTTAAAAACAGAACGGGTCCAAAAATGGAAAAACTTTTTTTACTTCCATTTTTAAAAGGCCCTTTCGCAATTTAGTCCGGGGTACTTTGTGAAAGTGGATACTCCAATCGGCCCAAAAAAAAACCGCGGGGGGATAGAAACCGAATGATCCGGGTTCGACTCCCAAAAAGAAATAATTTTTTTAAAAAAATTTTTTGTCTGTTATAAAATTTTACCCCGTATTTTATATATAGGCAACAAGATTGCGGGTTTCCTTTTCCCTGCTTAAAATAAAATTGTTTTACATATTTTGGGAAAGGGGTAAACCTAATATGAACCCGATGACCATTGGGAGGTCATTATAAATTTTGCATTTTTCCCTGAATTTTTATCGTATTCAAAATTATGGATTTTGCTGTGTACTTTTTTATTGGGCTCGGGGTGGAAAAAAAAAATGGGTTTTTCAAGCTTTAAAAGTTACACAAATAAATAATGTCTTACTGTTGCCCCTTTTTTCTAGCAAAAGTAAACATGTTTATGCATTTAGTGGTGTTCTGCATTAGCCCGAACAGTTTTACTCTGTTTGGGCCCAAAGAAATTTTTTATTTCGAAAAAAAATAACCATTTCCCGTCACTCAAAAAATCGTATCGCCAGAGTGCCCCCCCTTGTGGGGGGGCTGAAAAGGCCTAAAATTTGCGGAAAAAAAAGCATTGTATTTTAGTAGTTAGCGGGGAACTACTCAACCCATTTTGGTAATTTTTTTTTTTTTAAAAATAAAAGTTGAAATTAGGGCTTTTATTATGTACATTTTCCATAAAAAGTTTGAATTTTTTTTTAAAGCTTAAAAATGAAGGTAAATTTTTTAAAAAAAAGTCCAAGTTCGCAATTTTTTTTATAACCCATTTTTTATACAATTTCGAAAAACGACATCACACAAGTTCTTGTAAAAATTTTTCGGGGAAAAAGAAAAAAAAAAATTATGCCGATTACAATTGTGGGCCGAGTTCCCAAAGGGAAAAGCGGGGGGGGCACTGCATCGCGCCATTTAAAAGCTACTCCTGTGGGAGCCTTAAACAAAATAATAAAAAAAAAAAAACTTTTAAAATTTTTTTAAAGCACGGCTCTTGAAAATTTTCAATGAATTTAATTTTTCATGAAAAATTTTTACGTGAAAATTTTTAAACCCAACACTACCCCTGGGCATATAATAAGGGGTAACATAGGTCTCTTTTTTGTGTTAAAGCCAAAACCCCTTTTAACCCCCCCCCCACTTGCCCAGGGCTCTTAAATTTTCCCCATTATGAAACCAAGACCCGATTACCGGGGTTTTAACAACTTCTCAAAAGGCCCCCCATGCTCCCCAGTTCCCCCACCCCAATCATCCAACCAAAAACCTTTATATTTAAGGGGTTTAAAAACTTCCAAGAGAAAGGGAGGGTAAAGAGGGAGTGCCCTCCATAACAATTCCCCCCTTATTTTAGTAGGTACTAGGCCTATGTTTTAGGCCCTACCCAAGTTAGGTAGGGCCTAGGGCCCACTAAGGCCATTCTTGGCATAAAAAAAAAAACACTTGGCCTACCTTTCCTAGATGAAACCCCAAGGGAGTTGTAAACGCAATAAATAACATAAGAGTGAAAACGAGTATTACTTTTATTAATGTCCTTGGCACACAAAAGCGGCTTGGTTGAAATCACCTTCAAACGAATTTGATTTGGGGTCCACCCATAGCCTAAGCATATCACTAAACTATGAAACACATTCTTACAAGCCAGTTGCAGAGTGCAGAGTTTATAATATACATATATGGTGGTGGATGCACACGCATCACGAAGCGGCTTTGAAGTGTATACATATCTCGTAAGCCAAGGTGTTCCCTCCAAGTCGCTTCCGAAAGCGAGTTGATCGGAAATGATTTGAGGCAAATTAACCTGTATATCACAGTCTGAAACCAGCTGGAACCAAGGCGCTTTCATCCAAAACGCATAGAACGTGCGTGATAGGCCTATACGTAGTCACTCAGTCAACGTTTAAATAGGCATACAGGACTACCGAGCAAGGCTATCGGCTAGTCTAGGTAGGATGACCTAGCTACCCTAGTACTATAGGCTAGACTAGACTAGGGCCCACACTCCATTATAAAGGTAATCAGTTAGCCCTAGCCCTCTGCTAAGATAGGAGGATAGGAGAAGGATGGACAGACTGGGAAAGATGTACCGTAGGGCAGGGGTGGACAAATCCACCAAAAAGTTAGGGGCCAGAGAAAATAAGTAGGGGCTAGTAGAATCGCGGTGTAACCGGGGTCTGGAGCGAAGCCCTAGCCGCCGGAGGCAAATTTGCCGAAGGCTAAATGTTTTTGAGTACTGTATTGCTTTTAGTTTGATTACCTAAAACGCTATTTAAAGCAAATTTGTATCAATTTTTAGAACTATAATAACTTGTAACTCGTAGCTACCTAGTTAATGTTGCATTGATAAATGAAAAACACTTACAAATATAATGCTGCAAGGCGTAGGGCCTATGTAAAAATAAAAAATTGATTTTTTACTTTTTAATGATCTGGGGGCCAACATGAAATTTTTACTCGCCCGGGCGAGCGGGCGACCGGTAATTGCCCACCCCTGGTATAGGGTGACCATTAAAGTCCAACTCCCAACCTTCTCGTAGTTTGGCCGTGAGTAGGGAGTTTCACACCTGAAACATAATGGCGAGCTCTGGGTCGTCGTCGGGGAACTTTCCCCTTCCCTTTGACTACCTCCCCGACGGCGACGACAATGACAACATGAACGGATAATGACACAGACGAAGACGACCACGACGTGGGGGAACCCTGCCCGTCCCCATATGCTTGTGCTGTGCTGACCAGCACAGGCCTCCACCCTTGTGCCC